>DWEI01002857.1:0-13620 GCA_018245875.1 Mysoria ambigua | reverse complement strand
AACGTAACCGGTGAATCGTGGGAATGTTTTGCATTCCTCTGCCTACCCCTTCGGGGATTACAGGCGTGAAGTTACGAAGTACCTACCTAGGTTCAATTGCAAAACCACTAAATTATTTCATAAGACAATTGACCTGACATCAACCTGACAGCCTATTATATTCCTGATGCCGCGGGAACAACTTGTGTATCTAGCTGTCAACCGTCACCCTTACCCTAATGGACTCATTTACTTCAACTGGAACTGTCTTGAAGGTTACCCGGTCACCGCCCTATTGGAAATTGAGCTGAAGAAATACTTATTAATATGTAATTGAGCGTCGTATGATTACGGCGCTGTTTAAACTTAAGCAAGGTCGAGATAAACGAAGTTCGAAAAACGAACGCGCCTTCGTGCACGTGACACGCGTTTGCGTCGCTACACGATACAGCTTGCGCCGCGTGCGTCTCAGCGGCTTGCGTATTTTTACCAACGTCGTACGAAACTGTCGCGCGTTAGTAGCGACGCTGAATCGACATTGACTGGCTTTTGTCGCGCGATGCAATTGCGACTGAACGCCAGTAGCGGCGATGCTGTGTCGCCGTGACGTAACGCGTTAGTTCATCGCTACAAAAAGTCGCGATGGGCGAAAAGCTCTAGGCTTAAACGTAGCGCGCAAATGTCTATAGTCAGCTTCTTAACTTCATAATAGTGATATAATAGTGATATATGCGGAACATGTTTTTTATTTCCATCTCACGCTCCTTACGATGATCTATATTTACTTACTACACACACATACGTATGTACATGTGATATATATATTATATTCCACGTAAATTCACGCACCGAATTAGGAGCAGAGCGCGTGTAATGAATATTTGGGTGGAACGAACTGCGGCCCAATTCCTTATCCTCGCATGATAACATTTATTGAAATTCCGAACATGGATTGAAGGAGTAATAAGAGCGTAAATACGCCCTACGCCGCGTTATTGCTTTATTAAATGAAGATATTTCATATCAGGCATTAATTTGTAAGCATACAATTGGGAAATTACCGATCTGTAACGATAGTCATATTAGGCGCTTTCGCAGACTTATGAGATCTGACGAAATGATAATGACAGTAATAATAATGTTTTAAATCCCTTAGGGGTTAGGCAAACAAACACCAACTGCCAAATACGTCTATCCACACAGACCTGAACTGTTTCTTCCACATTCATCAATCTTTATTTCGTGAGTGATCAACTATTATTATTAAATGTGTAAAACTAAAATTTATAAACATATAATTTTATCACGCAAATCACGACCTCCTAAAGCTTATAATATGAGCGCACAATAATTAAGCGTCGCCGTAAAAGATAAAAAACGAAGCTCCTAAATCTCGTCATTCGTTTTGCAAAATCCACGAGACGTCCGAATAAATTGTAGGTATGTATGTACACACCATATCCACACACAGCAGCCGCACGGGGTCGTCACACAGCTCGATCTCCCAGTCGGGCGTCCTGTATGACGGAATAATCCCGTTCAACGGCGTGATTGGAATTTGGATTTGCCCGTCGACGCCCCCGCCGAGTTTTCGCGCCAATTCATAGCTACCGCTTCGGAACGGGTCCCCGGTGCCCGCGTCAAGACGAAAACGGGTTCCGATGTGTGTGTGTGTCAAATTTATCGAATCAAAATTAAAATGACATGACATGTAATATTAAAATGTATATAACATGTTTGTCAAGAGACTTACAAGATTTGTAGTTGATGAACAAAATGTTTAACTTTATTTTCTTTTAGTTCACACTGCTAATTTGGCATGTTTTTTTAAACTGTGATTCATTTACAATAAGTCATGATTTGTATACACATTACTAAACCCCATATTGATAATCCTAGTTCGAATGCCGTGCAACGTCAGATAAAGTCATCGTGAAAATTCTTGCCCTCATAACTTGCATATAATTGTTTGCATAACATGACAGTGCATATAATTGTATGTATCTATATCGAAAGTGCATTTTAGATGTTCATACAAAAATTATATTCTGTTGGTGAAATTAAAAAATGTAATCTGGGTCGACGATCTATTTTGGAGCGTTCGTAAAAACTTTCGTGCCAAACAATGTAACCCTGTTCAGTAATCTGTACTGAAATTATTGAAATCACCCATAACGGACCTCATCAGACTTAATTGTTTCCACTGCGGCTTCGTAACGATAAATATAAAATGCTATTGTTTCATGAAACTGCCTTCACTGGTAACAATGGAAATTTACGACCATTTTGATTTTGTTTCTCTATTGCCAGTCTCCATTTACTGCTGCCAGCAGATAAATGGAATTGATACTCGCATGTCGAAATGCGAAATGTCAATATTAACAATTAGCGTTTATTTATATAGCACTTTTGTTAAATTTGGAATGAATTTTAAATGACTTTGGAAATGATTGAAATATTTTTGTAGATTTTAGATTTAATTTTACAGTTTACGTACTTTAGTAGGTAGGTATATATACGAAACAGAATCTAATTATACGATATTTTATTTAGATCGTATGCATGTGATATGGAATTTTAATTACACTGTGGCATTAAAATACAAATTATATTGTAATGTATTAAAACGGTACACGCATGTGATCCCGGAAGGGGTAGGCAATGGAATGGACTACAGTACCACTTTTCACTAGTTACGTTTACATCCCACCAAGGAATAGCGGGCGCACCCAATACCAAAAGGTTCTACTAGAAAATAAATCTAAATGTAATCGACCCGAGAGTCAAACCCAGTCTCTCCACCTCTCAACCAGCAGTCACGCTTACAACGACGCGACTAACAAGGCAGTCAATATATCGTTAATTAAAATGTTTAGTATTTAAATTACAATTGACACACCTAACAAATTGCTTCCTTAATAAAATACACTGTAACTACATTTTGTGATACATGTGTGATTTATATGTTGTTTCATTTTGTGGAGTTCATGACAATGATGTCAAAGTCGAGAATTATTTAACTTAACCTCGTCACAAACTTAATATTGTTTGCTGAAATTATCTTGAATAAAAGCCCCGCAAGAGAGATCTAGTAACGGTACCCACTATGTAATAACATTTGACCTATGAGGGTGACAAGATCATCCAATAATCAAAGTTTTAATTATTATCCAAGCTGAAAATAATTTTACATCCTGATGATCATTGAAATATGAATATGATGAAATGTCATGAAATAATTTGACAGAATTGGAATTTATTTTTCCACATTCCAAAGATTACGTAACATAAAGTCAGTGACATAGTAAATTATAACAAAAGTAACGTGGTAATGGACAACAAACTTATGATTTCACTACCTTTATAAAACCAAAGTAATTTGTTTGTCTTCCTCATTATTTTTAGGAGCATTTTTAGGAACAATGTAACAAAACTCGTTAAATTATCATTAAATAAGCTATAGAAATTATTGCTCACAACGTTTAGAACATTCCTGAACATTCCTGAAAAATATTTTTTTTTATCCTTACAGTAGACTATTATAGGCATATAAGCAAATTATGCCAATTGCAAGCATATATCGCGCTGAACACAGCTGTACCGTCGAAATGCCAACATCTGACGAATGTTGAATATTATGCAATTGGAACTCAGGCGTTTGATGTCTAACCTAAATTCAGGGCTCCTGTATAGTAACTGCCTCCGCATTCAATGCTCCAGAATTTCGTCGACGGCGGTTTGCTTTCATCCAATTTGAATTTAAGGCCGTATAACAAGATTTCCAAGGGGATGTTAAACTGATTCGAGTTTAAAGTTCTATCGCCTGATTGCTTTTAAAATATTTATGAGACGGTCCGAAAGTATTCGATGGTAAGTCAGTTAATTGATAAAGTTTCATTAATACAAGTTCCTAGTTATTATTTTGATTATATCTTTGTGAAAATCTAACAAACGTTGTCTTGTTATTTTTTTCATATATTCATAAGTAAAATATAACCTCTCATACCCCACTACTCTTTTTACAATAGATAAGATCGCGCCTGTCATTACGGCCGAAGAGGTAGGCAGAGGAGTGTACTACATACAGACGTTTCAACAGTTTTGTTTACGTCCCACTATGAAATATTTGGTGAGTCTATTGTCATACATCAGGCATTTATCATAAATATATTCTGAGTGTATTACTTCATCATAAATATATTGTGAGAGTATGTATGTACTTATTACTGTGTAAAGTAATAAACAGATTTTCGTCGTTTCGTTAAAACTTCTGAGAAGCGGTACTTCATAAACGTATTTATGTATCCATGTGCCCGGTAAAACGTGTGTATTTAGTGGAATCCAATATTTCACCGAAATCGTAGCCTCGGATAGAATCAGGAAATTAAGCGGCATCGCGCCCCGTCGTAACGGATCTGAACCCCGGGTTACTGCCGGCAACAGGAAGAAGGAGCGGTTACACATCGAAGCTGCTTTGACAATGATACATGTGTTTGCGAATTTATATATTATTTCCACACGAACATGACGGCATCAAAAGCTTAACTTATCCGTGAAACTGGCCAATCCGAGACGGATTAAGGACACGCGACAAAAGATTTTTCTTGCTCCAAAGAATAAAGTAGGGATTCATAACACCGTCGAATAAAGGTAGGATAAAGGGAGGAAATGTTATGGGAACACAAAAGTTTTGAACACGTGTATCTAGTTGAACAATAACAGCTAACATCCTTATTTATTGAACACATTTTACTCCCACTACCATTTCCACGTGACCGATGATTTACTATTTATCTTACTTATGAAACAATGTAAAAAAGGGAGACTTAGGATATAAAATAGGAATTACATGCAAATCTCAAAGTTTCCTTCTCTTGTTTTTTTTTTAAGTTTTACTCACAAGGTATGTATAATTTAAAATCAGGCACGTTATAAACAACTTTAATACAAAAAAATAATTGTCTATATGATTATATACGAGTACTTATTCTTGTACTTTAAATAACACCATACCTTAAGAAATACGAAAGGCATACAGGTTTTAGGCGCTTGTAATCAAAAGACATCATCAAGAAAATGATACCTAGTTATACACCGCTACTATACTAGTTATACATCAGCATACCGCAGGTGGCTTCGTGAGAAATTGCTGAAGCTGCACTTAGGCAGCCCATCCTTTGTTCTAGATTTAAGAATTAGAATTAAGCAGTCGATTGTGAACAATCGTTAGAAGAAGTCGCTTCAGAAATTAAAATTGTATTTTTTAAAAAGACTTTAAGTCGCTCCCGAAACAAATCTACCTATTCAACACGACATGGACTAATAAGCACACAAGAGAAATAAACATAACATCAATAATATGCGCCGGCACATGACATCCGAAATAAAACTGAAAGCTAACAGTACATTAACGCCATCTGTTATCGTGTATGAGAAAATCTATACAATAATATAGTAAAGTAAAGCGCCATCTAGTGATGATTATAGTAATGAAAACAAAACACCGCCAGAAAGCTAGGTATTAAAATTTTACCGACAGTCGGCTATTAAAATTGTGGCCAGCAGACTAATAAAATTTTGCTCCCCTACCCACCTCTACAATTCGATACCCTAGTTCGTATAAACCTAGTAATAGTGAGTTATATAAATATTAATTTTCCGATTTCTGTAGATTGTCTTACAGACTTATTTTATCCATATTTGTCGCCAACAAAATCTGCGGCTCTAAGCCCCAGTCTACTCAGCCTTCTGGTAAATCCGTCACTCAGAAGAATTGTAGCATATATTTCCTGTATAATCAATTCATTCTGACATAACATTAGATATAACAACCTATTATATGTTATACATAAGTATAATAGAATACTCAAAAAGTTAATTATTTCAGAGAGAAAATTATTTTTCAAAAATGAAAGATAAACATGGCAGTGTTTTCTCGTTCATTCAGAAAACCCTTATCCTCATTGCGGGTTCCGGTATTGTACACAATTCCATCACATACTTTTTTATGAGAGTTTCATCACTTAACCATCTATGTATGTATTTAGTTGAAGGGATTGAAGAATAATGGCTTGACATATTGCAAACATATTCCAAGTTTACAAAAATACACGTAATTTAAACTTTAAAGGTAGCAATGACAAGTGCGCGATACCGTCTATTGCAAATGAGACCACAAATGGGAATTGGTGGGATAGCCCTGTTGATATCGATCAGTTCATTTTATATTCATGATTACTAGGACTCCAGGTTATGATAATTATCTCACTAACAATATATTGGTAAGTAAATATGTATTAAGTAATGTCAGGAATTAATCTTATTGGTGGAATGATCGTTTCTAGAATATACGTAAGCCGGTAGCAAGCCATTTTTGTAAACGACTAGGCTGGAGACGAGCCAAGATCTTATACGGTGCGACAACCAATCTTTCCCCATTTTTCGTCATTTTGCTAGCAGTTCCTACAATAATATGAATACTGCCGAAGCGAGTACAATTACAATAAAATATATCTAAATTTAATCAAGTTAAAAATTGAATTTAAAGAAAATTAAAGAGTTTAATTTAATGAAAATACAAACTTAATTCCTCATTTAGAAGGGCGCACAAACTTTTTATAAAATCATTAATACTTTATACATTTTATATAAAGATATTTGGCCCTTAATCCTCTATAATCAACGTAAATTACTTTTCAATCATTTCAAATTTATTTTATTTTTATTTCACTTAGAATTATCGTGTGAGACACCGAAAGAGAGAGAATAGATCAATTATAGTATTTTTTTATCGACATGTTATGGATTCGTCTAATTTTATAACGTCATCAAGCCGTTTGTTAGAAAGAGGTCAATGATTATCCATTTATATTATAAAACTAACATACATAGAAGCAGAGACACAAACTATAACGGTCACGGTCACTATAACCTGCATACGTTTGCAACCCTAAAATCACCTACGGAAATAATCAACAAACACATTTCATTACTCAGCTGAAACATATTTACCTTACCTACTCACATGTACTAACAAAAATGTAGCTGAAAACTGGGTTGAGGCTGGCGATGGTTGCTCTGAATTTATATATCTATTCCTAAAAGGAAGGACGCCGGAATATATAATATTGTGTACATATATATGTAATAAGGTCGGCAGCGGGCAGGGAATAAATTACGGCCAGAATAAAAGCGTGTTGTACGATTCTATACCTTGCGTAGTTGAAGTACAGTGCATTTTCAATTTCTGTTACACGATGTTTATAGGTTTTAAAATTCACTTTATTGCAGCTCAATCTTTGTCGCTGTTTGGTATATTAGACAAAATAGTTATTCTCTTTGTGTCGGTAGCAGTATAATACAGTTTTACTGTGTCATTAATTCGTCTATAGAATAACATAATATACATGTTGTCCAAAATAATTAAAATTAAGTAATAAAACTAAACTAAACTAGACGATATGAGCTACTCGCTCGACTCTTACGAATTGGTCAAATTATTTTATTAAAATATATGAGCCCAGTGTAATGAAGTTCATCAAATTCTAAAACTCCCCACGCAACATCGACTGTCGTGTACACATCAATAGCTATAATAGTATTCCCTTTGAACGTGGGCACCTAACGAACGCACATTGTGCTGGACCGCGGCGCCCGTGACCTGTGACCATCTACTGTCCCCGCGATAAATAACTGAATAAAAGAAATGATTTCTCCTCCCCCAGCGTCCCCCCGTCCCCCGCCGTCCTACCAACGGAATTAACAGCGAAATTGCGATTTAAAATGCGAGCATCCATGAGAATTTTTTATTATCCTGCCCTCTGTGGGCTGTGACGCGACATTGTTATTATTTACCACTTTGATAACGGGTTACAAGTGAGCAAGTGATTCAATTATACAGGTGATAATTTAAAACTGATTTATAATTTTGCAATATATCATTAGCAATGATTATTTATTTTTGCACAATGCTCGTTTATACGATACTAAGTATGCTTTTATATGAGTATGCTTTTTTATAAAAATCATACTTAGTATCGTAAAACATACTTAGTATCGTGTGAACTGAATCGTAACGTAACATTACACTTTTAATTGTCGAAGAAGTTGGCTGAAGAGTGTAATAGTCGTCCAACTTTCACTAGATACGATTACGGCCTATTATGGAATAGAGGTTGAAATTACTTAAATATTTTGAAAATGACGTCAATAGGTCGGTTCACTAAATATTAATTAACAAGTTTCTGACTTTATATTGCCAATTTCCTCTGTGCCTTTGCCGTTTTGTCGCAACACAGTTTTAATTAACACTCAATTAAGTTTCCAAATTTCACATTTCAGTTAATATCACATTTAAACTGTTCGTGTGAGGGTGTTTAAATTATCGAAACGGAGAGTATTCATCAAATACTTGCATACGTATACACAAAAGTTACTGTAATACATTAGCGTTTATTGAATAAGTCAACGCTTACCAAGCAAGTCGAGACGAAATTGGGCCATACTCAAAGAAAACAATGAAATGTTTTGTTACTTCGCAAGTCGCCCGTCACTCGTTACACACCTCACCTCGCCTCGCTCGCTTCGTTTAAATTAAAGACGAATACCTCACAAGTATCTTCAAGTTGCGTTCAACAAATTAAGCGAGCGCCACCTGGTGACTGGCTGGCTAAGTTTATTACAAACGCGCTTGTCACTCCCCCGTCTCTGAGTGTCGTGGTCGAGCGGAATTTGGCGGGAAACGTGACATAAAAACAGATGTAGACACGCTCGTCTTGTGGTGTTTTAGGTAAATTAAAATAAGGTTGGCTAAAATCACAAGCTTAAATGATTAAATGACGTTAGGTTATATACGTTATATATATCCCATAATGGAATAGGTGGTGTGCCTGATGCCATACACACAAATCCAGACTTCCACGTTCTACTGGAAATTATAAATAGAAATGATAATAATACTTTGACACGGAGATCAATTAGATCCGTTCGTTTAGCTGTCGCGCTTGCAACAAATAACCCATTAAACGAACAAATACTTTACTTCATCGTTATATAAACACCGTAGTAAAAAGCAAGCAAGCGAACATATTTTTATTGAGTTGATATACCAGCGCGTTGTTTGCAATTAAAAATCATGTGCGCCTTAAAAATTAAGGTGTCACTTTACTAAAATGGTGAGGGAAGACATTATGAAAAAATAACAAATCCTAGAACTTTTCACAATGTTCTCTAAGGTGTGCGAAGTCTATCACACCGTACTTGACCAGCGGGCTGGTAACGGCTCTAGCCCCTCGCATTCTGCGACGAGACCCGTGGAGCAATAAAATGTGTTAAAAATGACGATGAAGACATGTACGTTACACACACATCAAGTATGTATAATATACGAGTGAATTTACGTAAAATGAATATGCTGCAAGTACGAGTGAAGTTGTGCTGATAGAGCGGTGCATAATTCAGCACTTCTAGTTTGCATGTTCATTAAAGGCACGCTTGTCACTTCTATAACGCAGTGTCGGGAACGTGAGAAATTTATACGGAAACGCATGGAACAAGGTAGCGTTTATAAAGTTAGTAAAATGGTTCTTTTTTTTTCTTTACTTGAAATATTTACTATACTCAGAATTATATTTGCTTTGTCGCTATCGATCCAAAATAGATAACATTCAGGAAATTAAAATAGTAGACGCGAACTATTTAATTTATTACCTGGAGGCCTTTTACATCTGTTCCAAGTACGGTCTGGCTGGCCGTATTTTTATAACCCGTGTGAAATAACTAGACACCTGCGTGATGACATCACAGCCGCATGGTTGTACAGTACAAAAAAATTACGTATTATCAGACATTTTAACATGCTCTTAAATACTGTTATCTCAGCTGTAACCTGAATCAAATGCAAAAGAATAATATTTGAATATGGAAAACATTACAAGACACGCCACGCGGGTGTCAAGTTGTAGCGCACCGGTTATATGGGAGATCGTGTGAGGCGTATATACCATTAGTCTTGTAGAACCTCTTTTAGCTTCGACACTCAATATATTTAATATCCAACATTTCCTTGTGGATACTGTGAAAAATGAGGCTGTATCTGTATCATGAAGAGCTGAAATAAAGTAGCGTTACACTGTTTTGTATATTAACTTGAACAATATTATTTATGTACTAAGCGGGGCTATAGAATTCAAGTGCGAGATAACTCATGATTTTGAAAGATTATCACATGAAAGATTTCACACTCACGATGAGAAGACATAATTATTCGCATTGTGAGTGGAGTAGGTTTGGAATTCTTAATCAGCCAAGGTAGCTAAGTAAGGGTAGGCAAATTGTACACTCCTACAGAAACTAAACTATAGCATTATCATTTGATAGTAAGAACAGTCTCTTTTCAAACAACGAATGATAAAAAAAAATTAATTAGTCAGATTGATTATTCAAATAATACTGGAAATAAAATGTTAAATTATGCTCAGGAACTAAAGATGACCTCGTAGAGCCTACCCCGCTGTTTTTGAAACTTCCTTTATTCCTAATTTAAAAAAATCCTAACCCCTCTAATCCACAGTGGCTGCGTAGCTTGGTCGAGTGAGCCTTGTATTTGCTTCAGAAAGCTCCGGTTATGCGACATTAACTTCAACTGTAAAAAAGTGAAGCTATATTTGAAGTTTCAAATATAGCTTTACTTTTTTGGATTTTGATTGAGTTCAATCATGTAGTTTAAATTAAACGAGAAACATCTGACCCAAATAGTTAATTAAGCTGAGTTTAAATTTCCGGGTCGAACACTACTGGATTTTTGTAACTTAGGTTTAATAGTAATTAATGGCTCTGAGTCTAGAGTCTAGTCTATGTGCCCGGTACATTGCAATAGGCTCACCACCTATTCCATAGTGGCACGTAAACGTAACTGGAGAAACGTAGGACCGTACTACACTCCCCTGCCTACCTCTTCGCGGATCACAGGCCATGTTACAGCACATACGCAAGTAATACGTCTATAACACAATTGTACCGTCACGACATTTGCGTGTACCAAATTAAAGTACCAATATGAACCGCAAGATCGAACAGAGACATCGCAGATATTACAAATTCGCGCAGTGAGGGAACGCGGGCTCCGAAAGCGGCTTACATAAAGAAAACAAAATTTCCATCGCGGGATTGTCATGTCAGTCACGTCGCGGATTTTTTTCTTACCTCGCTCTCGGCACGAAATGAATTCTGCTCTGACAAACAAATCACCGCAGATCCAATCAAAGGCGTTGACAACGAGGGTACATTTTATGAGAATTATACATTTCGATGTGAGACCGCCAATTTTCGACGTCGATTTATAGATTAACATGTTATGATAAACAAGTTAATGTGGTGTTTTGAACGATTAGTAATAAATTTGTCATCATCAATTCTGCTAATAAGCCTTCACACGTCAGCTTAGTAGAATTTGCCCTTAAACGTTCAGCGAGAAAATATATGTGCAACAGTGGAAATTGAAAGGTTGACGATAATAATTGATTGGCTCGTTAGCTGAGTGGTTTTGAGCGCAATTGCCGATCGAGAAGTCCTGCGCTCAAATCCCGTACTATGATTTTTTAACAAGTCGAGTACTATGATTTTTTAACAAGAGGGTCTCGTTAAAATTTGTAGTAGTCGTTCGGAGTCTGGATACATGTCCGATGCATGGCAACAGACTCATCACCTATTCCACGGTGGGACGTGAACGTAGCTGGTCGCTGGGAGAGTACTGCACTCACCCGCCCACCTCTTTGTGGATTACAGAAGCTGTGTTACGTTTCGAAGATAAAAATAAGTAATAAGCGATGTCGAATCATACAATAAATGGCCATTTTTCCTTAATGTCCTAACTAGATTTTGTATGTCATGTTTGTTTAGTTTTGAAAACTCGCCGAATTTAAATGGTCCTTATACCGAGCACTACCTCTGAAAAAATATATAGATGAATTCAATGTATTCTCAAATTAATCTGTAAAATATCTTACGTATATATTTTCTATTGAGTACAACACTAACCGTTCACGTATTTTTTTCGATGGTCGTCTTTGCCAACCAATACAAACTCGGCCCACTTTCGGCACGTACAGTGCCAGATATTGCTTTGGATAGATTAGTTTTCACTTAAGCTGATTGAATTAGGAAATCCGCCAGGTGTTACAGATCTGTCCTATTAAAGTGGTTCTTCGGATAATTCCTTAATACCGGTGAGGGTGGATGAATTCTGAAACAATTGGGATTTGGTTCAAACAACAACACAAAAATTAGAAATAAATTTTACAAGTTGGTCAAGGAATTCTAGTTTTAAGACATGCCCTGTTATGTTTTTGACTTATATTAACAATCATTTGGGTCATATCGGTCGAAAATGAAGGGCTCTTACGAGTGCAATGATGGTAAACGACAAATTAAAATATCTTCATGGTAAAATATTACCGCTCTTATGTTCTTTGCCGAATTTCATAAACAACCAAACGCTGTGTAATAATTACTTACGGCGAAAATTCCAAATCGTTTGAGATGTTAGTGAAATAACAAAGTGTCTTTTTTCGGCCATTTTTAATTTGATTTTTTTTTCTCATCTGTGTATTTTGTATTACAATATTTTTATTATGGAATCATTAATCATGCGTTTGAGGGAAATTTAGTAGAGGAAGTCTATGTCAGTCTGCCTCGCTACTTGTGTTGCTTGCAAGCGCGGCTGTCGTTCAGGAGATTCTAGGTTCCAATCTAGTATCAGGCACTATCAGATTTTTCCAAAGTAGATTTTATACCAGTAGGTTAGAACCTGAAATGTGCCCGATGTATTTCAATGGGCTCACCACCAACGCCGTATTAGCACGTGAACATAACCTGCGAAACGTGCTTGACTACACTCCTTTGCTTACTGCTACAGGATTACGTTCATGAAGTTACGTAAGCCTAAACTATGGACGACACTCATCATTAAATTCACGTGATATTGAGTCGTATCACCCGTAACTGTTCAAGACAAGACTGATCACACCTGGATACTCAAGTACATCCTCATTAACCTGAAATATGGTCGATTGAAACATGAAATCTCGATTAATATGCTAAACATAAATTAATCTTAAAATTCTTGAAAAGCTCATATCTCGTGTTCGGCGGCGAGGCTTGTTCGTAAATACATCGAGAGAACAAGTCTTATTGGTTTAGGCGACGTCGCAAGCTCTCATTGCAAAGCTCTTCGTTATTGGGGTCTGATGAGTAATGGACGCAATTCAGCTCCCAGCCAACTATTAGCCAATCTAGTTGGTTTTCATTCATAGCCATGTGATAATTTTTGTAGAAATTTTGTGGCGTTCGCTTCTCGAACACGTTGTGGTAATTGTATAATCGTTTATATTTTAATAAATAGCTTATACATATAATTAGTATTGTTATATTATTATAATACAAATATATATTTATAAGTTGTTATTTGTTTCAAGTATTATTACTATTAAGTTGAAAAAGTCGACTGCCTCCTTGGTCGTGTTGGTTGCAGGTGCGACTGCCGATCGGGAGGTCCCGGGTTCGATTCCTACAAAATTTTCTGATTTAGATTTTCTAGTAGTGGTTCGGAGTCTGGATATGTGCCCGATGCATGGCAATAGGCTC
>DWEI01002856.1:0-13620 GCA_018245875.1 Mysoria ambigua | reverse complement strand
GGTGAGCCTATTGCCATGCATCGGGCACATATCCAGACTCCGAACCACTACTAGAAAATCTAAATTAGAAAATTTTTAAACGTATTAAGGTTGTATAATAAACCCCTCGACTCTACATCTTTCAGTCTATCAGCGAGCCAGCCTCCGCTAAGCCTTATCTAATTGACGTTGTCCATCAATCCTGTAATATTGAACATAAATGGCAACTAAACTAATATATATATTAAAGTTAGTTGCCAAGTATTGGTCGAAATTGGACTGCAATTCATTAAATTTCAAGGAATTGAAGTTCTTATGGCGGAGTATTAATCTATAAATCTCCAGGTTATGCCACTGTTTTACTGTTTGACCATAAACTGTAATGTTTAACGCTGTCTGTGTGAACGTAAATATTAAACGTAACTTCACGCTTATAATCCCCGAAGAGTCAGGCAGGGAAACGCTGCACACTCCCACGTGTCACCGGTTACGTTTACGTCCCACTATGTAATAGGTGGTGAGCCTATTGCCATGCATCGGGCACATATCCAGACTCCGTACTACCACTAGAAAATCGAAATTAGAAAATATTGTAGTGTTCGACCCGGGAATCGAACCCGGGACCTCTCGATCGGCAGTCGCATCTGCTACCAACACGACCAACGAGGCAGTAAATAACAAATGTTTTATTTTATTTGTTCTCTATCTAATCGATGACACACTACCTACTCTACCCACCTCTACACTAAGTCACAAATTTACATCTGCTATTGTACTTAAACAACTGAAAAACCTATTTGAAAATTATAACACGAGAATATATGACAAAAGTTACTTCCAGGGTTCGCAACTAGCTAAGCCCACATTTCAATATTCTATAATGAATACCATTATGAATCCAATACCATTAAATTTTAATTCAGCTAATGCAAGAATATAATGACAATTTATATAACCGCGGGTATAATCTTGCAGACAAGGAGAAGGGTTTTGAAAAGGCCTATATCAGTGGACAAAGGTTCCATCGCAGTACTTACTCTCTATGGGTGGTAAGTTATTTATCATCTGGAGATAAGACGTCCGAGAGATGCTCGTAAAATAGATGAATGGGAAACTTAAATCGAGATGAATATTACAATGATCAAGACTTGAAATCCATTAAGCGTACTTACACGATGTGGGGGTTTGGTACAAGAATTTCTGTTATGTTTAACATGGAATTATTTATGGAATTTATCAGTTTGATTTTTAATAAATATTACTATGTTATGTCATTTTAATGTCATTATTTTTTAACATTTTTGATAGCCACGGTATATATCCCACATTTGTCGAACTATGATTTAGAAATAATAAACATTAATTACATACATCAATTGATTAAGTTTAATAACATCCTGTTACATTTGTATAGTTCGTTAACCGAAACTTATTTATTTTGATGGCTTTTTCTAAAATTAATGTAAAATTATTTTCTACATGCTCATTTCTATCATCATCACCACAGCTGGACACGCGTTAGGCTATCCTTCAGAGTTTATGAATACAATCTGTGTGCAATGTCTGTGCGGGACATGTAGCTCGGAAATTTAAGTAACTCTACTATTACACAGCGGAATATTTTATAAATACCTAGACGAGAGAGTCAAATGTAGCGTAAACTTGCTACATTTCGTTTGCTAATATTCATTTTAAACATTATGTACATTCACGAGTAAATCATCGCTATAGTTATCATTATAAATGCTTGCAGTTTGCAGTGCGATATGCGTGATCCGTTTGTATGTACTCGATAGCGCGTCGTCGTATAAAAACAAAACGACTCAGTTTGACCCTTGCCCCAGCGATCCGCCGCCGACAGTGTCTCTAAGGGTATCATTATCAATTTGAAGCGCCTTCGAGAAACACCCGCTCGCCGTATAGACAACCTGCAAGCGTACAGATTAAACTTACATGCATGTATGTATATATTCACGGCAGGTCAATCACGGGGCAGGCAGGAAAGCTTGCGGACGTGCCGTGCTTTTTCTTTATTTGCGAGTATCAACATTCTCTTAGACCACGGCCACGGCCAATTCTGAATCCCATTAATTAATGGCTACATCGTAGGTTGATGAATGTTGGAAGCACAGCTGTTGATCGAACTTACTCTACATCCCGTGTTCCATTGGTTTTTTCTAACTTATAACTTCTAGTAGTGGCTTCCGAGCCAGCATAAATATTGATTCCGTGGTATATTTATGCCGGTGTACGCCTATTATATCCGAAGAGGTCGGCAGAGGTATTCAGAACCCACCCACGTTCCACCAGATACTTGACTGGTGAATTTTAGAAGTGCACTACACCTTTCTGCCTAACTTCTAGGATCGTGCAGGTGTGACGTTACGTAAACACAATTAATAATGACATACAGTCATTAAACTATACGGTAAACTACGCTCATGTGTAAAATTTCACTAATATTAATTCTCGGGTAATGAAATATAAAATGCAATCGTTTTATTCGATAATATCGTAAAAATTGAAAGTTTCTTTGCCAGCACAAGCTCACGTACCAAAAACTCTTCATAAAATGTGACTAGATTAATATTTTATCAACGAAAATATGGTTAGTTACCTTTCAATTATTCAGAAATAATTGCCGTATTAACTGTTACTGCTGCATTTAACTATCACTTCACGAATAGTATATAAATAATATGTAGGAATGCGCACAATTTAGAGATCTCCGTGAATTTATCTAAGGAAAAAGGGTGTAAAGTCTACCAACTTGCACTCATCGAACGAGATAGAAAAGCCTAACACCGCATATTGAATGGAACTATTATAAAGGTTGCATACATGTTTCACGCCAGGTACCTTGCAGGGCACCTAAGATGCTGTACACAAAGATAATGAAAATAATGATTACACTGAGCATCACAGCGACATTTTGAAAATATCATTAGTAACGAACTTATAAAAATATTACAAACTTCTAATGATTTTGTTATTAACGTCATAGACAAAAATTAATAATTGAGTCATGATGACAATTATACACAGATTAAAATTACCATATAGACAGGCTCTGTGTTGCAATTACTCTGTGAGTCAACCTGTTTTATTATTCCTGCTTACTATGATTACCGATCTCATAGAAACAGCTTTCGAACAATAAAGGTTTGTAGGTAACATTTAGTCAAACTGGTTTCCTCTCGTCCGTCTCATCCGGAGCTTGTGCTGCACCTGAATTTAATCTACTCCCAGTAATGGAGTGCGCCATTAAATTTATTACGGACATTATTAAATCGATAACCCCATAATGGGCGCAATTTGAAAATAATAAAGTTTTGAAACTACTATGCTACCTACCTATTTGCCTTTTGTTCTCTACCTACCCCGTACCTAATGTAGTAATTAAATAATAATAACAATTTTGTATTGCCTGCCACCGAATAACATAAATAGTAATATGAAATTGTTATTAATTATACATGTAATTTCATTGCAATTTTTTGTGTTAAAAATTGTATTCTCATCTGTAGAGTGTATTGGTCCGTTTTCACGAGTGGCAAAGTGTTTACGTCTTGACCTCGCTGCAATCGGCGCGAACTTATGAGGAAGGACCTCGTATAGGTCCGAAACTAGTCAAGTCATAGAGCAAAACATGCGCAAGTTAATTCGGTACTTATATCGCCATTACTATAGATATTTTTTAACATAATATTTATTATTATCGTCACTCCGGCTATCTTTCCCGCTGACATTACTTGCTTGCTCCATGCTACCGACTCTCTTCCATCGTTCACACCGATTCCCGAGTCCGCTGACTCTCCCATTATTCAGTATCTGTCTCTTTCTCCGTCGTCAACAAGCATGGGCAATATTCGCATTTTGTCCTCACAAACATAATAATTAAATATTTTATACGTAACAACAAAAAGTATAGTACAATCTGTAGGCGGACAACTAGGCCTTTGATCGGTGAATACTGTGAGTCCATAATGCCGGGCGCTCAGCGCGGGTTGTATCCGAAGCTTAATATAAAAAGCGACATGTCAAATTCATGTTTGTCTCGGTGAAATATTACCTATCAATAGCAGACCACGCCTTTGCTTTAAGCATCGTGTACACTGTATAAAATATATGTGCGACATACTCTACTGGTGATGTTACGCATGTAATCTCAATATAGAGTAAGCAGATGTGAGTAACACGGTACCACGACTCACAAGTTACGTTTACGTCCCACTATGGAATAGGAGGTGAGTCTATAGCTCCAACCGGGTTCAAACCCGGACTCCGAGCGACTACCGGAAATCACAATTTAAAAAAAACGACCACTCAACCAACGAGGCAGTCACTGTAACACGTAACATAACGTAGTACGTGTGAAATTACTATATGTCCTAAACGAGGCCGATCACAAACACGTTGCCACACGTGAGGCCTGAGATGATCTATACACATCAAGTGCACCTACACACGAGCTGTTGTTGCAAGGTAGCATTAGTTGTGCCACAAAACGGTAATGATCTTTTTATAACGAAACACTCAGTAGTAGCTTGGACAGTGGATTTGGGCGCGATGTTTGGCTCACCTCGTAATGGTATCTCATGGCGTCACTAGTGAAAATTGAAAGATCTGTAGCCCTTTGCTTATACTGACAACAACGAAACTATGTACTCGTATGTGTTTGGTAAAACAGTTATGCGTGAACACGGTAAGTGTGTATGCTCGCTTCACCACATCTCTGAGGCCAGGGTGAGCGAGCCGTGGAGCTGGTAAAAAAGCTGCGAAAAAACGAGGTCCCGCCCGCGAACGACGCCGCACACGATTTAAACAAAAATCGCCTTAAGCCAAGCGTACTCCCTACAATAAATAATGGCAGAATCAAGTGTAGGTATGAACCTTTTTATTGTTCTACGAAAAATGCCTCCTTGGTCGTGTTGGTTGCAAGTACGACTGCCGATCTGGAAGTCCCGGGTTCAATTCCCAGGTCGAACACTATTAACACAATTTTCTAATTTACAATTTCTAGTAGTAGATCGGAGTCTGGATATATGCCCGAGGCATGGCAATAGTCTCAGCACCTATTCCATAGTGGGACGTAAAAGTAGCTGGAGGTGGAACGTAGGAGTGTTTTCCATTCATCTGCCTACCTCTTCGGGGATTACAGACGAATAGTTACGTCTACGAAAAATATATTTCGAAAATTATTGAACTGCCGAACAGAATTATCGGAAATGGATTATTAGCGTCGTTCAGTTACGGTCGTGTTACTTGCAACCGTGCCTGCCAATCGAGACGTCCTGGGTTCAAATTCTGGAGCGGGTAATATTGGATTGTTCTTATAATGGCGCGGAGTTTGCATATAACCCATCGAGGGAGTAAACAAAGCATTGTAATTTATAACTGTTTTTAAATATAATTTAATCGTGTACTCTTATACAGCAAACAAAAAGACAATGTCATAAATCAATAACACTAAATTACTTTAATTTAATCCAACCTTCGACATTTTCGAAAGCACGACATTTACAAGTACATAAATTGAATTAAATTGTATGTATACAAAATAAATACAAAATACATTGTAGTGTAGTGTGCAATCAGAGCATGAGACGTCTCTGACCTTTACAGATGTAGCTGTCTCTGTGAGTCTCAGGAACCTAATTTATTTCGATATCTCCCCGATCGGGTCATTGTTCGCCGCTCTTGCCTTAAGAAAGTATACTTCGACCTCGATCGCGGCTGGCGCACACGAGTACACTGTCTTCTGAGTGAAATAACGACAATGCCAAAGATATTGTGCACTCGATACCCTTTATCAACCCCTAAGAGCACTGGCGTGACGATATAATTAAAATACATATATGTTATACATATATACATAAACTCCAATATAAGAACATAATTGAACAATCATACAAATATTTTTTTCTAAATATAATGAACTCATAAATCCCAATTCAGCCAGCTCGTTTATTTTTACTTACAATTCTGCTAGAGTTACTAGCCTCTCGATCGACAAGCTAGGTTATACATAGTTTAACATCTAGAAATATTGACAAAAATATCGATTAAATTTTTTTAATATATAGATACAATTGAATTCAATTTTTTAAGTTTTTTTCGCTACTAAACTAACATTACAATATTTACTTTAAAATCGCAGTTTACTTAACGCGTTGATGTCTTTTGTGGGGAACCATTTGGGGTGTCCATTTAGCATAAAATCTCTAGTTACATGACAAATATATGTGAGAATGTTGACAAATATAAGTACATACCTTACACCTTACATGACAAATACCTTACACCTTAGGTGTACATACCTTACACCTTACATGACAAATATAAGTACATACCTTATGTAGATATATACAAGCGAAAAAGCGAAAATGAATTACGGAAAAGAGAAAAAATATTTTGTAATTGTTTACGTAAATAATATTGTTTTTTGAATGCATCACTTTCTTAAATAACGTAGATATGTTATTTTCTGTTATAATATTTACTACACATTTATCGAATACTTATAAACACTGACGCTACATTAGTCAATAAAGAACATTTGGGTTTACTGAACTTTCGTATAAAAAAATTAAGTCATATTTTTTTTTAATAATATTGCGAAGCAACAAGGAATTTACGACGCCGTATATATATACTGTCGCAGTCATAAATAATGCTGAGTGTATATTGTTCCTAATTAAATGCTGGAGTAATTATGAAACGCCAATTAAGGCTAAAATTACTCTGGTAAATATAAAGATACAAATTTTCTATATACACACTACTCCTACGCATTCCTTCGGTGAAACACAGAAGTATTGTTATTTTATATTTATAACTCTCATTATGCTTTTAAAATTTTACACATCTCTATTGAAAATATTATTATACTCTTAACTATTTATGAAAAAGAAAAAAAAGCAAAACGTTAGCCAATAAAGCTCCCGTAACACCATCGTAATATCTTCGAAACTTAAACAGAAATAATAAAAATGATACTCGGAATGGCGTTGTAAAGCCTCAATAATTGCCCGCCGAGTTGTTATTCGCGTTCGCTCCGGGGCTGCATATGAAACGTTCAAAAGACGTAGACAGTGAATATATGTAGAGTCCGTCTCTACAATACCTTCGGGCAAATTGGTTATGGTTATGATACTCGTTCACTGTGCAATTAACTATACGTGATGTTAGACGTTATTTAATATCTTCCATGTTAATATATAAAACTTACATGGCAGTGGATTTCAAGCCTCAAAACAATTATAAAAAAAATATTTTTAATGTCTTGCTCTTAATATTTTATAACTTGCTCGTAATAAATAAACGAGCCTGCAGCTCGATTATTATTTTTGTAAACCCTGTACTATATGTATGTAGAATTACAGAAATCATCACGATGCATGAAATGTACAACATTTTATTAGCTCTACGTCCGGTAAATGGTAAGTCTTGTAGACGTATTTGGAACAAATTAATAGCTAAAAGCTATTTCCTTGGGTAAGTGCATATCGATATGCATAATTAAATCCAGCAGTATTAGATATCCTGAATACGAAAGTGGCGTTTCAAAATTTTATTGAAGGATTGGAGAATTGATGACACTACCACTCATTAGTTACGTGTAGATCCCACTATGGAATTGACAGTTTATTCCTCTTCCATTCATTATGCCTATGTAATACGAAAAAAAATCGTTCACCATATTATTGTTGAAAGCGAGTCGCGCAAACTCTACTATTTAATTCTCATCAGCCTTTGCTTCACAGAGTAGTCTATGCGAATACAAACAAGCACCACACACGGAAGTACCAAGAACACAGAAAATGATGTACTGTTGTAGTCAAAACATATTAAAGGACGTGGTCAAGTCAAAACATATTAAAGGACTCGGTGAAAACATCGCAATTGCCTGTTACTGTGGCAATTTTAACTAAACAAAGAAAGACGCATCCTTAACATTAATAATAATATCTTAGTACATCTTAAAACAGGGCCATCTGATGCTAAACTAATCATCGCTTGGTCGGTTGGTTGCGGGTGCGACTGCCGATCGGGAGGTCCCGGGTTCGATTCCCGGGTCGAACGGTACAAAAATTTTCTAATTTAGACTTTCTAGTAGTGGTTCGAAGTCTCGATATGTGACCAATTACATAGTGGGACGCAAACGTAACTGCTGAATCGTGGGAATGTTCTGTATTCCTCTGCCTACCCCTTCGGGGATTACAGGCGTGAAGTTACGTTTAAACTTGTACTAATCACTAATACTAGTTTTTCAAATACAAATTTGTACTCTAGCTTAGAACAGCTGCGCTGTTGTTACATAATATCGATATCAACCCTTTATCGTTCCACTGTTGGAACATGGGTCTCCTCTCAGAATGAGAACTACAGAACTACAGAGAATTTCAAACCACTAGGCTATCACTGCTATGTTACATAATATACGTAAAAATATTTTATTATTTTGTATGTGGTAGGCAGGACTTGCTGAGCCGTATGCAAATATTGAGTGGTGTATCGGCCTTTCGTAGTCCACGACCGGATGTAGGCTGCCCCTGTTGTGTCGTGCCCACGATCCCCGCGCCGGCCGACGCATGCTCTGTGATGCGATGCTGCCCATAGGAGACTAAGGGTATGCCGTGAGCTAAGTAGCTGTGCCCAGATAAACCACGCTACAGCGCGCTTTGCTTATGCCAGGTTTAGTCAGCAAGGGTCACAAGAATGTATTCTTACTCAGCCCCGACGCGGGTATATACTCCAGCTAATAAAGATGTAAGACCCTCATCGCGATTGCGGTCTTTTAGATTGAAAACGCTCTGTGAATTTAAGTAATGCCATAGTACAATGTCCATAAGTATTCCTGTTTCAGAAGACGGGTTAAGCAGTTCATGCTGGTTCTTAGCGTTACGTAAATATCGTTAGATCTCGCCATTAGCACTGATAGCATGGTTTAGTATGGCACTGCGGAGGAATATAAAAAAATGCGCCATTGTACTTTTTAAACTACAATCTCTATGTGTAACATCGCACACAAATGATGACAGCATAAAACAAAACATCAGCACTGTAGACAAACGAACATTGAAATACTAATCTAGTAAATTAAACATTAATATATACGAAACAGAAACACTATTCCGATGTCTATCTGAGAATATCAAATATCCATATTATTAATGGACGCGATTGTACCGAACGTATCGTTCGCAAGGAACATACGGAATGGACGCTACAAAGTAACGTTATAGCGGCAATTCCGATTTCAAATAGTGGCAACATTTTCCTTAACGGCCCACTAATACACAGATGGCGCTGTACGCAACTAAATATCCCTGGTCGCGGCGTCGGATTAATGTGTAAATATTTGCACTTGCAAGTTTAGTTCTAGAACTTTCTAAGCACCTACTTGTGATCTCTTCGATGTGGAATGCTATATGCTTTTACATTGGGATGCCTAGAATACCTTAGAAATAGGAATACATAAAATAACTTCAATTTAGGAATAAGTACAATAGCTCTAAAAAAATTCTAATAACTAAGCTACGAATACATGTATCTATGTGTCTTAATGGGAATAGATCGTAATCTAGCCAAAACAGTTTGTCATTGACAATTAGTCACAGATACAAAAAAAATTCAATTCGCTTCTTCTATCAAGGATATGTCAGGAAACAAAAATTAATAACCTTAAAAGTAATTTCTAAAACTGCATAATTAATTTTAAAGCTGCTAATTTTAAAATACTCTGCCTACCAGTCTCATAGTACATATAATAAAAACATACGTCAAAAATTAATAATTAATAAATTTTTATGTTAAATATACTATTACCATTATCTTTATAAAATTCAACACATTTAATCTATATTGTCTATTCACTCCAATCCCATTTCAGACCTGTGAACCTTGCACAGATAATGAACATTTAAGATCAACTCAACATCAGCCAGGAATCGATTTAGTTAAGTCCTTTAATAAAACTTAATCCGTTTTACCTCGGTAAGAAAACATTTATACACGCCTACAATAACGACCACACATTTAGTTAAACTTGCTTCATACTTAAATATATTTAGGAATGGAATATTTCCGTCATGTTTTGTTTCTTTATCTACATCATTATTAGCTTAAATCCTAGCTATAAATAAGCCTACTTTGAGGACAGTCTGCCAGAGCAGAGCTAAATGCCCTGCAACTTTTAGATAGCAGCGTAGGTGGTAATCAATTCCTGGAGAATGTTAAAAATAATGTATAATACGAGAACCTAGGTGAATCAAAAAACTGCCAAACCTAAGGAACCAAAGAGCCAGACCAAATGAACCAAGGAGTCAACATTCAAAACCCAAAAGGTATTTTATATACCTAGATATATTTATTTTTATTTCATTCATTGTTACTGTCAGTCTGCGCAGTCGTACCGCTTGCGAGATGGCTACGGTTCCCAGCGCCGCGTTTTATTCTCACCCAATACCTTACTTTTATCGTCTGACCTCCGAACGAGTGAATGGGGAAAAAGAGAAAAAGTTAACCGCCAAGAGCGAGTCGAGCCCACACGCGGTTCCGTTCCGCGTAAACTTTTCACTCGGTTTTTTATGCCACAGAAAAAATCTCATTCCCATTGTAAATAATTTTGTACAATATACGAATTGTGTTTAGTGTTTTAGACGTTAATATTGCTAGTAGCGTTTTTTAGACAATGATGATGTATATTAAGATATTAAAATTGCATGTCAACATGTCGTACGCTGTGAAGGCTACCCAAAAAATATTGTTGATATAATATTGATGTAGTTATATGTTTAAATATAGAAGTAGTGCGTTGAGTAAACCCAATTTTCACTCATTATTCGTAACTTCATGCCTGTAAACTCCGAAGAAGTAGACAGAGGCATGCAGAACACTACCACGTTTCACCAGTTACGTTTACATCCTAGTATGGAAAAATTTGTGAGCCTTTTGTCAACACTGGGTACCTATCCAGACTCTGAACCAGTACTCGAAAATCTAACTTAAAAATTTTTTTAGTGTTCGACCCGGTAATCAAACCCGCGGTCTCCCAATCGGTAGCCGCACTTGCAACCAACATAACCACCGAGGCAGTCAAGTCAAACTCATAATTTGTATTAAACCAAAACAATAATTTCATCAATTTTCAAAGGCGTAGTTATATTTTACAAACGTTGTACAACATCTGTAAGAATAGAAAAATCGGTAATCTGTAATCTCTGCTAACCCAATAAATTAACTGTTGTGTTGAATTAGCAGTAATATATTTTGTCTGTTTTCCCTTAGTACGGACCTCTAAAAACAAAGTATTGCCAGCCGATACTCGTGCCGTTTTGCTTTATTCGAGTCCCGCTGGGACTTGGACTGGCCATTTTAGTATCAAGATACAAAGTCAGAGATTTTTCTACTCGACGCTCGCACTCCAACGTTTTGCCGCGTAATTGGCGGGAACTTATTTGGTGTTCTAAAATAGTGGTCAAGCAGTGTTCGAAATACGGCTGTAATTCGTTAAATTTAAAATTCGAACGTTATTGACTTTCTAACGTCGCAGCACATATCACAGTACATTTTTTTATCTGTATCACTGTTTGACCATTGACTTTTATGTTCAGGACATTAACGGGATCAACGTGAATAATGAATACTTAATTTCATTTAATGTCAGATATTTGATATTACTGTATTCCATTATTATTGTTAATAACGAATTATTAAGATTAGATTGATATAGATATATTTGCTGCTGAGCTGCATTATATGTGGTAATGTGATAGTAGATGTGGTAATTTTTTTCGGGATAATAGTAGCTGCTACGTAAGTGGTGAATAGGTGATGTTGCGCATATTGCGATGCTTCATCATTATCATCATTATCACCAAAGTGAAATCCAACTAACCTTGTGTTGGTTGAAAGATGCGTTGGTTTTTTGGTGCCAAAAAATCTGTGAGATCGCTAGCACGTGCCTATGGTGAAAAGAAACTATTCATAATCTAATAAGTGTTAAGACGTTTGCTTCACTTCAAAATAAGTACTTACATAACATGTAGGTATTAAATAAGTTACAAAAGTTACAAAATATGAAAAATAATAACAATAAGAACTTGTAATAATTAATTATCCGGCTTGAAATTCAAACATAATATATACCTAACAACGTTCACGTAAATGGATTTGAAACAGTCTAAAACCACGAACGACTACGTATATTGACCTCAAGCTACATGTATAACGAAGTCTCAATCATCAATATTTCCTTTGAAACAATTCGGATAGCGCAGCGCGCACCTACAAGTGCGATGGGGCGAGCGGGGGGAGCGACGAGCGCGCGGGGGGGGGGGCCGGTGGCCTACCTGCGCAGACGCTCCCCAAAACGAACAAGAGCGTGCATTCCTGGCCGCGCCCCGCTCAGCGCTCGCTGCAGGGCTGTCGATCGAGATCAATTCTATTTTTTTATAATTTTAAATATGTTCCATTTTAATATTTTAAATATGTTCCATCTTAAATATTTAATTTGAATAAATTTACAGTACATACTGTACATCATGTCGATAAAACATTTTGTATCTTATAGTATAAAGCACCAGCATTATTGTAATGAAATGACATTAAATAATTTCGACGCTGCAGAGTAATGCTTTTTATATTGTTTTTTTTAATATAGCAAGAACTAAGCCATTGGTATAGTAATATTGTAAATGAAAACATGTATGTATTGAATTCTTTAGATAGACAGTTTAGTAGGCGAGATTTTTTATACAAACAATCTGGATAATACTTTTTATTTAGTAATTCCGGGTATGTACTCATGTGCTGACAACATATACATGTAAAGTATACTCATTATATGTATTCATAATATTTTATGCCTCGTTGGTCGTGTTGGTTGCAAGTGCGACCGCCAAACGAAAGGTCTCGGGTGCGATTACCGGGTCGAACACTAAAAAAATAGATTTTCTAGTGTAGTTGTGTGTGTGGTTATAGTAGTGGTTCAGAGTCTGGATATGTGCCCGATGCACGGCAATAGACTCACCACCTATTCCATAGTGGGACGTAAACGTAACCGGTGACACGTGGGAGTGTTCTGCATTCCTCTGCCTACCTCGTTGGGGACTACAGGCGTGTAGTTACGTTTACGGCTTATTCCTTTACCAGTACATCAAGCGATATTCAATGTTTTAAAAAAAACTTAACACTGCTATATTAACGCAGTAATTTTTGCTGCAAAGTTTAAAAAAACATTTCATCTCAACCGTTGTGAAATACACGCTGGCTTCTTGTAATCTCGTCGTGACAGTAATGTAAGACGATTTGTTAATTGTACACTGGCATTTAATTATTTTATTTACTCAATTATAATTGGTATACAACATTTTAATCTTGATATCGGATTAAACTTTTTTCTTACCGACTAACTTTTAATAACGAGAGTCATGAACACTGTAAAAAGGAGGCCGGTATTAAAGAAAATGGAAAGTAACTACTATAGATTAAAACAATTAAGTTTGCAAACAAAAATTACCTTTTTTAAAGTGTCTGTTTCAAACGTATTACATATTTATGTTTTATAATAAAGATCTGTCGACTGAAAATAATATAAAATTAGTAATATAAACATAATTTAATTTATATTTAATT
>DWEI01002855.1:0-13626 GCA_018245875.1 Mysoria ambigua | reverse complement strand
GACCCGGGAATCGAACCTGGGACCTCTCGATCGGCAGTCGCATCTGCAACCAACACGACCAACGAGGCAGTCAATATTTTTTTACAAAGCTATCTGCATAGTAAATCATAAATAAATAGGTTCAACATGTTGCCAAAAATAACAAATATTATGCCAAATAAGAGTTGAATATTTTTATTTATATAACTAGTTTATATCAAAAAGTACATTTATTTTATATTAAACAATATTATTATTACTATGCGTATAAGCCAGATCCCTTGCGGTGTACACCGAGAGCGCAGAATACCAAACGTATAAATAATAACCACTTAGGCCATATTCACATGCGCCGCACGGAGCGCTAACAGTCGATAACATTAGCGAGGCCTGTTTAACTACGAGATATACGTTGTACATAAATACATATTTAATTGAGCCGGCGGCGTGCGCGATGAGCCCGCAGCGGCCGCGCGCGGTCCGAATCAATATCAATTTCACGCCGATGTTCCATCGCAATCTACACGGCACACACAATATTGGTGGTACCGAAGCCCCTGGTGGTTATTTAATAAAACATCACGCCGGCGATTCCCGGAAACGGTAGGCAGAGTAGTGTGAGTACACAAGCGTACCACGGTATAAGTACATTCACATTCAATAAATATTCCAACGTCATATCAAAACTTGAAACGTAGTGAAAAAATTTTATTGGACTAAGTCGTAGAATCAACAATTAATTACGTGCTTCGTTTGTTCTATGCTAAGTTGATAATGAACATTTTCCCACGGTATTTGCGGCGCCTGTGTTACCCATTAAATAAGATAATTTTCATATATTATATATGTACATACAGTTAACATACATTAATGTACATACACTTTTCCGGGTTCTACAATTTTTTTCCAATTTATACATTTTTACAAGTAGGTCAGACTTTGTATGTGCCCGATGCATGGCAATAGGCTCACCATCTATTCCATATTGGGACGTAAAACGTTAGCGGTGAAACGTGGGAGTGTTCTGCATTCCTTTGCCTACTTCTTCGGGGATTAGAGGTGTTAAACTACGTTTTTTTATATATAGCTCCTTAAGAAAAAAATGAACTATAACATAAACTTGTTATATTATCTCTGATTTATTTGTGAATAAATATTTATTCTCTGTTGTGAAAATGCGAGTTCTCAGCAAACTTTCTAATTACAGAAAACATACAGAAACGACTAGACCAATTCGCGTAAATTGTTTTACCTCTTCTTTCCAAGGTCTAGACTAAAAATTTTTGCATTTAAATATAATCTTTCACAATGTTCGGGAGCTTTTCCCAGTGCAAAAAAGAAGTAAATTTTCCAAAATCATTTGGCACCTGTATCATAAACTCTCAGGTGTCTCACTTCCACTCTGCGCATTACACACGAGGTAAGTCACGGCCGGCTACCGTAGCCGGATGAAATGTATTGAAAATGTGCTACGACATTAATAAACGTACGAAACATTCCAAAACGTACAAGATCATTCAAAAATCAACCTTATGTCAAGGTGAAAAGGCAACTTAAAATCAAATTTCGCGTATTGTAAGGATACAGATGTGTCCGGCCCATGCAGGTTCAGAAACACCTTGAGATGAGACGCGGATAAAAAAAGGATCACGCACGCCAGCTGCTCCGATTTCATATAAACAGGTATGAACGTTTCGACATCTGAACTCGCTTTCGGTATATAAAAGGAATTCCTCTCGTTTGTTTCAGTGCTTGGGGTGAGAAAGACGATGCGATATCTTATTCACAAATGAGAATTGTTTTCGGTTCAACACTTTAAATTTCACTGACATCTTTTTTGAAACGGCAAAGCAAAAATTTATCGATTTTTATGATCGACATATATTTTTACAAGGAAGAGGGAAATAAAAAATACTTATATATTTCATTGTTAAAATTATTTTCACCAGAGCAATTCGTTATTCGGATTAGAAGTAACCTATGTTTAGTTAAAGTTTTTAAGCTAGTGACACACTAGTTATAGAGTAATAAGTTTCAAGCTAAGGCTATTACTAGCATGTATTGCATAAGAATCATGCATTTATACAATACATTTTATTGAACTGAATCTACATAATGCTGACGAACAAATATCGAAAAAAATAAAATAAAAATTATTACTTTGTTACAGTTGAACTGAATAAAATATAACCGGTAGGTATCATTATTTTTGTAATACAACAATAAATGAACATTACTTTGAAAAAACACACGGTCGTTTTTTACAGCGACCTCTGGCGGGTTCTGCGCTAACAAAGGCATCTTTTGTTCGGCGCACACGCGACTGATGATAAAGGTTAAATATTACTAACTTAATACAACCTAAATAGAAAAAAAACTGTATTGCAATGCTTCAAAGTGCAATATGCCACAGCTGGTGCAGATCTAAGTTATGAACATTATTCTTTTCACCAGTGTGGGTGTAATTACATTCGGTACAAAACAAATTGATTATTCATCGTATAAAATAGTATAAAAATTTATTCTTTCACAACAATACAATGATGGCCTTACAGAGATTACAAATAGCTCTATATATAAATAGCTATTGTTGGTTTTTGAACAGTCGTATTTAACATACAAAATATATTAAGTACGGTGATAGCATATACTGATTCTGTTTTAGACAATAGTGTTGAGTTTGATGTGAGTGAGAAATATGAATGTATTACCTATAAGAATAAATATTTTCTGTGCCAATCAACATAGAAATATGGTGGTTGAGTATCTTCTTATATTATACATGTTTCTAAGCACAGAAGGGCCCAGTAGTGTGACATTAAAAACGGTCACAGCGTGTTCATTTTTACGACTAATGGTCATTCAACGGCAATTCATCCTTCCATAGACGAGAACAAAACGCGTTGGTAACGCTTCATTGCAAATATTATTACGGTGTAGTGGACCAAAAGCCACGCTAAAAATACGGTGTACCTAAATGGTCATGTTGACTGAACTCTGTCCGCGATCATGCCTCGCGGTCAGAGCGTGGGATAGATGCTTAGTGTGTCGTACCAGCGGCGAGTGACATGCAAAATTTATTCAAGCTATATTAATACCATAACATAATATTGTAATCTTCAAAGAGACTAAACAGTACAGTGTTTAATCAGATGTACATTGTGACGTCATACAATAGTCAAGTTATAAACTATGAAAGCACTGATCCCTAATGGTGAAAAACACAAAGAAACGTCCTAAGACAGAGCAATAATGCTTAAAAAAGCTTGCTTATTCACCCTTGATTTGTAGAACGGTAGGTTAGGGATCACGGTTTTTTAGAAGCCTGGGCTGTCTTTTTAAAATTCAATTGCTTTTAAATTTTTATTTGATCATTGTTATTGATCCATAAATACGAGCGCAGCCGCTGACACCTTCGCTCGCGTGCAGTGGGACGGCGGCGCGGCCGGTCGGGCCAAGAGAGTCCGAGTTGAATAATTTGCGGTGACAATGTTGCGTCCGTGAAAGTTTCAGTGAAAATACGCGTTGATACGGCATTGTTCATGTTCCGTGCGCCTCACACGCGGATTGATATCTCACAATCAAGCTCGGGTTCGCGCCGGCTTTCTAATACGTCGGCCGACTTCTCGTTTATTATTTTACAGTTCAATTACTTCGCCGATTTCAGTCAACGGACATTATACATCGTAACCACATCTCGTCGTACCGTAATATTTACCGTGTCACTTGTGCTTTATTTGATCAATCATATAGCTAACTTTACATAATTGTGCGGTGAAATGTACGATATATTTAGACAATGCAATTTGTTGTTTTGCGACAGCTCATTAAAATGTTATAAAATCATAAGATGTGCATTTACAACAGTATTAATAATAATTACTATTTTGCAAGGGATGTGAAAGTTCTTCGCTGTAAATGATTGACACGACACATGAATCTCTCTACAATTCAAGATGACATGACCGTCTCTCTATCAGAAGGGATGCGGATTAGTGAAGGTAATATTAAACTGAGAGTAAAATAAATCATTTTTTAATGAACTTACATATTTTCGGTTTAGAGCCACTGAAAATTTTTGTGTTAGTCACATAGATCTTATTGGTTTGACAGTGGTGTGCATGAAAGGAGCCTCCAAGAGCGGCAATCAAGTCAGATTAAGTACGAACATATGTTGCCCGGCGCACCGTGGACATTGCGTTTAACCCTTTCACCACGTTGGCTGATCACTCACGATCAGCCATCGACGCAACGAAGAAGTTTGAAAAATCATTACATACATGACATGATAACGATATAATTTGAGGGGAACCTAGCCCTAATCATGTGGAGACCGCATGTGAGTTAACTTCATGAGCCCGCTTTGCACGCATAAACGATAAAGGGCATAAGTGCCAAATTACGCACAATAAATTATCGTACTTATCGACATTACAACCTCACGCATGTCAATAAAACATGAGAAAACTTGTAATTAAACATCGACACAACATCCTTCCTCCACCGGAGTGTGAAGGGAAAACGATTTATTGACATATCATTACTCTTCCACGTACACAACTCACTCGAAATTGACAACACCTACCTAATTAGGGTTACAATTTCTCTGTATTACAATTAAGAGTGTTTTAGTGTAAAATAAATCACTTGAGAATATTGCGTCGATCTCGATGCAATAAATTTAAGTCGTTCCGACACTCATACCGTATTTTTATAGTTCTAGGTAAATTGTTATTTCTTTAATAACACCAATAATATCACTCATAACATTGATTTATTTAAAAACGATAACGACCCTTCTATCCGGTTGTAATCTCCGTTTATTGGATTGACAAGGTTAAGGCCATAGTATACACGCTAGCCAAGTTCGGGTTGGCAGACTTCAAAAACCTTAGTGAACATTTTTTTTTGAAGACTCAAGTTGTACAGGTTTCCTCACGATGTTTTTCTTCACCGTAATAGCAAATTATATATATTTTTTTTTTAATGTAAGGAAGAAATGTAAACTCAACATCACAAAAGTATCAATCGCCAATAACATCGAACGATCTTAAACGAATTAAAAAAACCGTACGTACATTCACAACAGGAATTTATTATCTACCAAACAAAACTTAACTTATACGAAAATCTTGACGTATGCATGAGTGCTGTATATCTGTGCACAAACATATGTAACAAGACACACACGCACGCACACACAGGACAACGACACGGTCGTAAAAGCAATTAAAAAAATTAATATGGAAAAATATCATTGCACGGTGAGCACATATAATTATGTTATATTAAAACCCAATCGTAATAATAATAATAATAATTTCGCAGTATTACGCGAAGGATATGAAAGCGGGCCCCGCGCACACGGAGACGGATTAACTTTACACATCAATTCGTTTCTCAACACTCGCACAGGCAGGTACGCAGGTACGGAGACGTGGACCACTCTCACTTTCACACGACGCCTGCCAAATGTAACGATCACATATAATATTTATTATCATTAAGTTGTACATTGAGCGTCGGTCTGTCTCTGTTGTCATTAACAATATATTTTTTTATCCGCAGTACATATTTAGTATTGGTCACCCTATTTTAATAATAATGTAACATCACGTATGTATTCGCAGAAGAGGTAGGCTGAGGTGTGTATTACTCGTGTCCACGTGTCAACAGATCCGTATATGTCGCTTATTTAAGTACTTTCAATATGATAACATATTTAACAAATATAATAACAACTTTAATACAATACTTGACGGAAAACACATTATTGGGGAATGAACGCATCGAAAATGTGACCTCTCCCCTGCCCCCCCCCCCCTGTCCCGGCGCCAAAAATGGCACTGCTCTTGTGTGCAATTACATAATGCCGATATACATAACGGGAGATTTTAATTAATTAAAAATCTTAAAATACTAAAAACATGCAACAGGAAATAAAATATTCACAAAGTCCGATTAAATTCAGACATCAAGTGTTTTATAGATCCTTATAAAAAATAAAAAAAAAACAATTTAAAAAATACATTTCGTAATATACCTAAAGCATTATCGTCGATCAAAAAAGTAACGATTAATGAATGTGAAATTTGTCAACTTGACAATGTCGAAAATTTTAATTTTAACTGGTCGTTTCACAGTTTCACTATTCAAAAAGCGAGGTACCCGTCCCTATAATGTCGCATGTTATCTTCAAAGGTGATTTTTCTCTTTCAATCAACGACAACGGGTTTTTGGAAAAAAGTTCAGCAACGAGCCTAATGACACAAGACGACGTCAATCAAACCCACTACAAACACATGCGCGCGCCCACGAGAGCCCGCGAGCCGGGCGAAGACAACACCCACAGTCGATCTGTCATTAGGGCTTATTAACATTAACTATCGATCAATGAGATGACGTCATGTACAAGGAATCAAAAGTGGCAGTACTCTAGAGAAAGTGCTATGAAGAGGCGTGAGATGTATAAGTTCACGAAGGCATAATTTGAGAAGTCAGGGTTGACGATGCTTCTCTTTTTGGACAGTATTAGAATAGAATCGTTATGTTACATTTCAGATCAATTTTGTTTTCCGATTATCCAAAATTGTTTTGGTAAATTTTATAACATGTATGTAGAAGTAGTCCACATTACTTAATTTTTATAACAACAAAAATATTGTCAACGAATTGATAATTAAAACAGGGTTAACTTAAAAAACAAAAGATCAACCTTAATTCATCATATTGGTTGCTGTTCATCTTCTACTAAATGAAAAAAATATATTTAGATTTCTCTTTAAAAAAAACAAATCCAGAGACAAGGTGTCAAATAGAAATTTTTATTAAATTATGTTGCTGCAGTTATTATATTATATCGAGCGTGAGTCCCAACCCTACAGCCAGCGGCATCAATTTTTCACTTACGCACTTTTAACGAGACAACCTCATAACATCACGATGCACGCAGGTCGAAGTTCACTCACACTCTTGTCTACCTACCAAAACGCTCAAAGAGAAGAAGTAATTGATTGTAAAGCGTGTCCGTGTTATGAGGCATTTTTATTATTATTTAACACACTATTGCGCAATGGCGATGCCCCACAGTGAGGATATCGACTAAATGATGTATCGATGTGAGAAAGAAGCTAAGTGAACGTGTAAATATGCAGTTATTCAATAGGTCGATGCTAAAAATTGGCATGAAACAATATTCGCCAGAGTTTAAATGTCAGACCGCGTCGTTGCGTTATGTAAAAGTGTATAATAAATTGATTTGTGTAATGAAGAAAGTACTGTGCTCTGTAAATAGGCGAATGATGTGGTGTATCGTCGTCCGTGCCGACAGAGTTCTTGTTCGCGTTATTGCAGTGCACTTTATGACAGTAATTTTTTTTAATTTGTAGAGCTAAGAATATACGAAATATTTGATATTGTATTGGCCTTTGACATTAATGATTTAAAAAAATGAGAGTAATTCGACTTTGCAAATTTCGAAAACTGTTTCGAAGACCGCAAGCAAGTCTATCTGTTGCCTGATAGCGCTAGAATCGTAACAAAAATTGAACTAACGTGACAAGTTGCATCAGTCACGCCACCAATGCGATGCATCGACTTCGTTTAAAACGACATAGGTCCAGCAAAAGCCATATAAAGTCTGAAGTTGGAAACTTACAAAGGGGAATCATTTGTCGTAGGTACTATGGCCATGTACAAAAATAAGCAAACGTAACGATCGAAACAAACGCCCTGTCCCGAGGGGTGGGCTCACAGCAAGTACTTTATCATTCCATTATACTAGGAATCGAATCTGAGACCTGTCACGTGACAGCCCGCCACGGTGACTAGGATGCCAAATGGGTCGTCATACAAATACCGCGCACGAACTAAATCATTGACGAGCGAATGTTTCAGATAGTGAACACATAGCTACTGTTTCTGTACCGAGTGTCAAAGAATTTATTTTCTGAGAAAACCAAATATAACTAGATGTGCCTTTGTAACCGCTATACTTTTGTGTATGTGAGTGACCAAAACTCACCGACAGTATGATAGCTCAAATAGCAGTGTTAATATTTAGATATTTTCGAAGGCTTGCTTGAAAAACTTGAGTATCAGAACAAAAGTATCAAAACAAATGAAGTGAACACAATAAAAAGAGATTTAATTTATTGTCCAGTTAATACAAAAGCGCATTGTAAGTAAGTGCATACAATTAACGACGGACGATAACGTAGACAAAGAAGGCGGAGAAACGGGCATGATATTATAGAATGGGCCGTGGACAGAAGTTTATTAGTCAATTCAAATCGGGACTCGCTGTTTGCTCAAAATAATTGTAAATTCATTCACGGCGCAAATCTCTTTGTGTCACGTTATCTATATCCCATAAATTGTATACATTGTCCGCGTTCGACATTTGCTTTCTTCCTCGAAGTGGTCACCCATTGTGTGATACAAGAAACTTACATTACTATTAAAGCTCTGACACATTGCTGGCATAATAAGCTTACGGCAGTCTGCTTAATTTTATACCATGATTGTTGTGCACAACGAGTTAATCAGCACTTTCATACGTTTTCCAAAGAGCAGCAAAAGGTTTTTGAGGATTGGTGTTTATAATTGTAGCAGGCCAGTTAATGGCGGGTTTGTGCGTTAACGGATCAACGCCACATTTGTTTCGTATCGCAAACAAGACACAGTCAGATGTACAGCGAGGAGAGTTAACAGTAGAACATAGAGTTTCGTGTGACGAGCAGATATATTGTTTAACAACAAATCGTTTATTATTACAAACTTCTAAGGCAAAAGTAGTCATTAAGACAACAGTGATAGTCAATTGTATTTTTAATACCAAACCACCCTTACTGCGCACAATCAAAGCTCAACCTCGGAACACATATAGCGTATATTGCATCGAAACTTAATAGATACGACATTTTCATAGAATCTCATTATTTAATATGACATTTGGTACTAGTGAGTTTTATCTTTCTCTTAAATCAGAAACACACAAATATTGCTGCGTTCATACATTACGTATTACGTAGATCCAGGAAGTTATTTTTATTATCTTCCATAATCTGCCGAACAGCACCGTCACGAAAGGTTGCGTCGAACGCCGCCGCCCAGAGCCGCCCGCCTCCTCGGCCTCCGCGACGAGGGCCGCTCGGCAGCTCGGCGCTCGTGTCGCGTTACGGCGTCGGCGCTGTGTCGTATGACGCGTCGCGTCACTGCATACCAATGTCCGAGAACTAGATTCGCATTGAAACACAAGAAGACACGCTGCGGTCGCGGCCAACAATAATAACATAGGAAATGATTCTCTCACGTGTTCCTACGCAGTGACATAGTATCAACTTAAGATAGTATTAAATTATTATTAAGAGATATTTTTTGCAACGATCGTTGTTGCGGTACAACGGATACCTATAACAGTACCATCATGACATATTTCTACTGTAGAGAAATTATTATTAAATCAATTTGTGTTTTGTCCACGCACATACATGACTACTTTACGTTGCACGTGGCGTTGCTACAGACAACTGATTTTACAGTTTGTTTGTCGAGAAAATATACTCAGTTACGTTCAAAACCACATTTTATAATTGTATCATGAACACATAGCATAATCGATTGATTGATCGTCACCGCGATCGATGATTTATAAGTTGTCTCGGGTTATGGTTTAACTTGAAATGGTCACTTTCACCGACACGTGGTATAAATATCAATAATATGCGATCGGACTTTAAAAGCAACGAACGTTCTTAAAAATATAACGAAAACCATATTTCTGTATAAATACAGTAGCTACACGTAATGAAGTCAAGTCGCACAGGCTTCACTTTCAAAACCAACATTCTCCATCATTTCTAAAACGAGGATTTCATATTATATGCATACTTCAGAAATACTAGATGACCAACGTGATTGCTAATCGCAACGAAGCACAAATAGCCCGAGATCCAGATTTTGCACAGAATGAGTCACGGGAAGGAGTACCGTCGTAAAACTATCACTTTCAGCTGATTCAAGCGGCCCGACTAATTCTCAACGTTACACATCAAAACATCGGAAGACAAGTGCAGAAAGTTAGCAGAAACAGATTCATCAGTGGACCGTAAGCAGTAGAAACCCGGACTGGATCCTACAATTTTTCCACATACTATATACCCTACACGAATATATAACCTGTTCTAAATAATTAAATATTAAATTCGACTTATAATTTCGACGATAGCAAATTTTTCAGTTATTTACGTTAGTTTAATTACGTTACATTAAGTTATGTTCAGTTATTTGCGTTAGGTAAGTCAATCTTAGTACCTGTATAATAAAGGTTACCGAAGTGAAAGTTTTTATTAAATGCCATTAATACGCAAGAAAAGATACATATATTCTGCGTAAACGACGTTAATTACAATGAAGAGAAACAGTCGGTTGGTAAATCAGATCCCCTCAGGCGGCGAGATTATTGAGAGATACAAAATTGTTGTAAATATCTTACCGACAAGTTTTATTTTGCAAACCGGTTGTTCACAAGGGGCAAATGCAAACGTTCTAAAAACGTGTGAACACGACGTAAATAATAATTTTCTGGGTGAAGTGGCTGGGTGAAGAGACTTGATCTGACGATGAGATCATCTCGTAAAATATAGATACTCGTTGCTCACATTATGTCCCTATAACTGACACATTGGTCACAATAGCAGACGGGATACAATATGGCGGAAATACAAATATACGAGTGCTGTTTGTTGTTAGGTTAAAATCTGCATTGTAAGAAACTATTCGCAATTACAGATCAATAGTGACTAATTTAATGTGGCAGATGTGACTAACCAACACACATCATCGGTAAAAATAAAAATAAAGATAATAACGTGTTCCGTTCAAACTAATAAACTATAGTGCCGCTTAACCAAAGTCCGTCATAAAATAGAAAAAAGATTTGGAACCTTTCCAACGGCCTTGGACCCCTTCGAAGATCAACTCCCGCGCAGTCGCGCTTATATGATTGTCCTACTTTTTTTTTGTAAGACAAACGACTTTTTGCCCAGTTGTGTTTATTGGTGTACTATAATTTTAACTTAATGTATTTAATTCGTCAACGCGAACCCGCATAAACTTCTCAGGAAAAAGTTTAATCCATCAGTGGACCGGGACACTGCTGATGTGTGCATATTTCGAATTCAGTACGTTAAAAAAATTAAAAGATTATAGTCTCCGTAATGCCTCGAATATCGTTCTCTATATTTCAACATGTTCATGTTATCCAAGTCTTTACCCTCAACTCAAACGCTGGTCCTCGACGTAATATTACGCAATAAATTATACGTCCAAATGTCAATCAAGTCACAGAGGCAATAAAAATTATAAAGTAAGGATCTGTAATCAATCAACCAGTTACAAATAACCCCATTCACAAGAGTGTACGGTGCGCAGTTACTATGAAAATAAATAAAATTTAATGAACAACATGTTCCTTTAACACATATTGTTATTTTATGTCGAGAATTCACAAATATTACACAATGGTAACTTTTAAATAAACATAACTATTTTAATTTTAGTTAAACTAGGTGAGTGTCACAACGCTTTGAATGTGATAGATAATATTTCATAAGTAGATTAGATAAAATATTAATGAATTATTCAGAGCCACATATGTATAACCATATGCAATATCAGCATAATAAGCGGAGACAAACAAAGACAAGCCAATTCGCTAAAAAGATTAAGGTCAAAGTCTTCAATTAGATCAGAGATACGAATACCAAAATAGTACCGGAAAATAGATCACAGAATTGGGTCATCTTTAAACTCGTACAACCCATATGTAACACGATCGTAAATGTAAATCCATTAAACATTCGGTTACAACGTTAAAATAACAAGTACTGATAACGCTACTGAATTACGTACGTTAGTAACTTGATCATTACGCAAATTGCCAATGGTGAAATGTAGTCAATATTTCAAATGGAATGTGTTACTGAAGGTTCCGTAGGTATCATTGTACTTGTTCATAACAAACATGGAACATATAGGCTCGGTACAGCTCTGAAACTAGAGTCGGTATCTTAAAAACACCGAGCATAGTCTCTTTCTTTTATAATTAAACGGTTGACCTTTAAACATCTGTCTATGTAACGAATGTACATACATTTCTCACAAGTCCTCAAGAACTACAATCGACTTTGACATCATAAGTCTTTTTTTCACTAATAACCAACATTTCTCGTTTTTGTTTCCTGTTTGTCGTCGTCTCAGTGATAACCTTATATTTAGCTATGTAAGACTAAATGAACAATCTGTTAATGACAAAAACAAAATACAACTAAATCTATCCGTCCAAGTGCTTAAAGTATACGTGAAACTCTTTACCTACTATTTCTGTACGCCTATTTAGACACGTGTTACGAAATAGAACAAAAATTAGGTCAAATGGACCGCGTGAGAGAATTCTTCACAAGTGTTAAAGCAACGATAATACGCCGCAATGATACATCATCCCATCGATTGTAACGTGACGACAACTTATAATAAATCGAGAGCATCCGAAACTAAACTTACGCATTGGTTATACCTAATGTTTTCAAAATAATTCTACGCCCCAGTAATGTACGGAAATGACGATAACATCGTTCGACGGCACATGACAGCGATTCAAGACCACAAATGCGAGTAAGATGGCTGTTTCGCAGAACTAGAAACGAGCGTGTTACTGTTGCGTGGTATCATTCGTATCGTTTATAGTGCGCGTTACTAAGGGATTAGATTCACTTTCGACGAGCAACGTGGAATCAGATGAGCGATGGTATCCAGCAGTAAGTATACTGCCGAAGATTTTGACAACAATGAAGAGAAATATATAAGATTGTTCAACATTTATCTGTTGAGACAATTTAATAAGAAAAAGGATTTACCCCAAGAAATTATGCGCGTAATCCCTCGAGATAGGTCTATATCCATCCAGCAGTAGACAGCATTAGGCTAATGATGATAATGATAAAGACAATGTTCGGATAAGATATCAGCAAAAGTTTTAATGCGAAGTTCGATATTAAAAAACACCAATATTTTAAATCACTCACCAAGAAAATACTTCATCCAATGTCGTTTATTTACCTCCGCGGTGCAAATCGTTAATTGACGGAGGAAAGTGAAAACGGGGACAATAACGTTGATAGCTTTCAAAGCCGCAGTTTAGATTGTCAAGTAGCACCTTTATCGTTTTATAATTACGCTGTGAACGATATTAAAACGTGTGCGTATGAATCTTACATCAACTTCGCAATTAGGGCAGAGCATAAAATTGAAAAATATTATGAAAAACATTAGTGTGGGAAACATAGTGACATTAATTTTTTTATGATGCACAGAGGTCTAATAATTATAATAGAAAAAAATTCAAGAGAAGGGTGTGTAGAATCTCCCATTTTGTGAAAGGTTTATGTCTTAGCTGTGAACTGGGAAAGCTTGATGATGGTGATAATGGAAGAAATGTCCGTAAAGATTTACTTTAATTGGGTTTTTATACATACATACATACATATCTTTACACCGGGTCCCTTACGGAGTAGACAGAGAGCACGGAGTGCCAAATATCTCTATCCTTACAGACCTGCCGCGCCTCCTCCACATTCATAACTCTTT
>DWEI01002854.1:0-13626 GCA_018245875.1 Mysoria ambigua | reverse complement strand
ATTTGATACTCGCCGTAAATAGGTAGTGCCCCTTAAAATACACAGAACTTGACACACATTTTAATTACCGAGTATTATTATTGCAGCCACAACAACTTCCGAGAACTTGCCAACATAATTTTATATTTTTCATTATATTATAATATTACGGATTTCTGGCCGATGATATCATTACTATAATATATTTTACTACATTATCATACTGTCTCTTATAGACACTGGTTACATGCATAGAGCTATGAATGGTGCTGCTTGTAATTAATTTAATAATTAATTTAATTTAATCTATTATAAAATGTTACATTTTATTCTGTTTTTAATATTATGTGAATATGGGTTTTTCTGAATTAAAGATATTATTATTACCGAACCAACTTATATAATTCAGCCAGTTTTAAACAATTTAATTAGATTGATTCAAAAAAAATTCCTTAAGAAATTTTTGTCTTCATATCGAACGAATTGAATAGGAATGGTATGCATTTTAAGTTTTCCAATTCATATTTGGAACAGCCTCACAGATGGTCAAGAGCGCGCGTGCACCCTGATTTTAGCGCCAATAAAATCTATTGTTTAACTCAAGGAGCGCGAGTGTAACGCAATTATTTGTATATCGCTGTTTTTTATTCGATTTCATGCCATTTAAAGTCCCGTTGAAGAGCATTCAATGTGGGTGCATTATTGTTTGCGAGTCTTTTGTTCATTACGCTTTGCACAGTTGTGTTTAGCGTCTTATTTATTGCTATAGCTTACTCTGAAGCAATTTCTAAAATCAGTTTTATTTGAATAAAACTACTCACATCGGTACATGATTTAATTTAAGCCAGTCTCTGCGATCTGTTTAATATTAATTAGTCATTTTGATATCTTATAAGTTGGCTTGCATAGCACTGATAGCCTAGTGGTTTGAAATTCGACCTCTCACTACTGAAGACCGGGTTGAAATCCCAGGCGTCCACATCTTAAATATGTGCGTTTTGAGTTGAAATATCACTTGCTTTTACGGTGAAGGAAAACATCGTGACGAAATCTGCACACCTTGAGTACAGAAAAAAATTGTTCTCTAAGGTGTGTGAAGTCCGCCAACCCGCACTTGGTCAGCGTGACAGACTACGTCTTTGACCCTCTCATTCTGAGAGGAGACCCATGTTTCAGCTGTGGAACGATAGAAGGGTTGATATCAAGCTGACTTGCAACACTTTTACTTTGGGCGCCCATTATACATATTTAAGAAGATAATGCAAATAACTGCATTTGATAGAACAAATGTTTTCTTTGATCATTGAAATCATTTGTATTTGAAGTAAGTTTTCAGTAAAACAAAATTCAAATTTTTATAAAACTTTTTTTTCATTTCAAACCAAGCATTCAAACCAAGTTTCAAATGGAATTAATAAGTCGTAACTCTTACCCTTTTCAGTCACACATAACCTTTCACCCCTACAGATAATCTGACCAAATAATTACCCCTAGACAATAAGCTGTTGTCATTATTTGAAACATTTTTAGTTATACAAAACGTAACTTAACTGCAATATGATAGTATTCGAAGAGGCAGTCAGAGGAAGGTACTGCAGACCACGTTTAACAAGTTAGGTTTACGCCCCGCTATAAAAGGAGTGGAGAGCATTTTGCCATACACCGAGCACATATCAAAACACTAAGCCACCACTAGGAATTTCAAAGAAAATCTAATTTAGACAAATCTTGTAATACCCACTCGGCTCGGGATTCGAATTCAGGAGTTATCGATCAGCGGTCGCGCTTGCGACCAAACGATCCTCTTTATTATCATCATCATCAGCCTATTGCAGTCCACTGCTGTACATAGGCCTGCCTGGTGGAGCTATGTCCATAATCCCCACGCTGGGCATGCAGGTTAGAGATAGCAGAGTGTGCCTTCGCGATTGTGAAAAGGATATGTACACAGCAATGAGACATCGATGGGGTTGCAGCGAAAGTCTAGATACACACACTCCTACACAAAGAACAAAAAGTATCTCCTTCTGATACAAATAAGCAGAATAATAACTCAATTTATATGATAATAAAAATATTTGATTTGGTGTTCTTAAATTTTATACCCATACTTATCCATTTTAACGAAGTATCAAATACACAATATGTAGATAAATTTAAACACTGTGGTCAATGCTTAGTCATAATTCAATACAGCACAAAGGACGTTCCCACACTAGCCGGAGCAAACCACAAGTCAGTATAAACACATAAATCAGAATATCGTTATTAAATTATAGGTCAAATGTATTATTATTCGAAATTCGAAATGAGTATCAAATTTAAAATGTAGTCTTTTATATACGATGCTTCTGAGCAGAAAAAGAGATTCAAACGTTTTTGCTTATATTTCTTATTTTCTGAAGCGATGGTAGTTTCATTTTTATGTACAAAAAGTGTTCTTAGGAACCAATTTTGAATAAATAGAATTGAATTATGTTTTTATTATACAGATAATATTTATATGAATACAATTATGGAGTTATCAATTTTAGTAAGTCACTGGCTGATTTAACTATTCATATACTTACTAGAATTTAAAGAGTTTATGTAAGACATAACAATTGAAGTTTGTATATTGTTCTTTCTCCAATCTACAATATGAAGAGTTAGAAATTATGGTACAAGAAATCTTGAAAAACTGTTAAAATATTCACAATCAACATTTATTGATACACAACTATAAGCCATATTTATAGATGTATTAAATAAATGGTTTATCCAAATGGCACCGGCCGTCGGTGGCGTATTTCAATTGACAAATACCAATAATGGTGAATATCTTCCTAATACCATAATTTATGGTGTACGATGACACCAAACTATGCAAGCATTTAGCTCCCCTAATAACTGCATCCCGAACGACTAGGGCGTGATGGCATACAATGGGATGGGATTATTAAAATGTTGGTTATGAAAATGTTCTATTTTGTCTCTGGTCTTTGTTTAATTTAATGGTCGGCATCAGCCAGCCAGGTTTAATGACGATATTACAAAACAAATTCATCATAGCAAAATAATTAACGTCTAATATTGTTAAATATTGTACAGAATCAAAATGATAAATAACCTAATAATTACTACAATGGAAGACTCTTCTAGAAAAGGAAAAAGTCTAATGATAATAAACGTTTCCACTCCCACGACTATCTGTGATCTTATAAATTCTATAATGTGATAGGGAATAAGCCTTTTGCTGTTGCATAAATCAGGCAAAAGGCTAGACTCAGTGCTAGTACTGGAAATTGAAAATGATAACAACCCAGTAAATAACACTTTGCTTGACCCGGGTATCGACACTACTACCTTCACTCATTGGTTATATCGTGTTGGAATTGTTCTTTTCATATATTCTATAGGATCTTGGATAAAATAGTAGGCGGTAAATTAACTTTCAAATAAAGCCGTAGTCTATACCGCTGTAGGATTATCGGTTCCACCCGCTGTTCAGTGTCGTCCTGATCGCGTTAGAGGACAACACTTGTACAGCGCAAGTGTTTAATGAATCAGATTATGCCAATTCGCCCGCTGAATATACTGTGGCATTAATATGCTGCTGCCAGGGAGGAGTTAAATTGATTATTTTGAAAAGAAAAGGTACATATGTAGTTTTTTTGTAACAATGAAAGACATAATAATAATGTATTGAAATATTATAATATATTGAAATACGTGGCCTACTGAAGCTAAAATAGGCTAAGAGAGGGCTTGTGCAATGATAACAAGATATTTGATAAATTATAATTATGTAGGTACCTACAGATATTTATACCAAACATAGGTACTTTTTTATATAGGTACAGATACGGAAAAAGTAGAGTTAATTGTACTCATCAAACAAATATTTGTTCTCGATGAAAACAGAATCCACGGCATTGTGCTAATGGATAGTTCAAAAATCGTGAGATTGTTTGTTTTTAAATTTAAATATCCTCCGAAATATCCTCTGAAGTGTTTACTCAGATTGTAAAAAATATTTTTTGTATTTGCAGTTAAATATCTGTATCAAACAATTTTTCATGTTTCAGACATTACAAATTTAGCTAGGTAAAGATGTGGTCTTGTTTTGGTCATTTTAGCGGCCCGTCTAGTGTCATAGTATTTTGTAATGGCCACCCGCGCTCTTCCAAGCCCACATCAGTAGTTTGACTTCAAAATTACAGCAATATTACTATACCCCGCCTAAACCAACTGTACAGTCTTATCACTTAGGGGTAAGGTCTATTTTTTTACAAAAGTTCGTTTTTAAAATTCGAATGTGTTTGTCTAACTTGGCTGTTCAGGTTGCCGACAGATGGCGCAAGTAGGATCAACGCTCGCTCGTATGAATACGGGGGAAATAATCGGTGTGTTTAAGTATTCTTTATGACCAATAAAATATTGTTTGTTTTCTAATCGATTGCAGCGTTATTTACTACTTTGCCATATGTGGCACGTATAAAAAATTATGGAATAGCTCATACTGATACTGTCATAGAGGCGCAATACGCAAAGGACCATATAAGCACCTATGCGTTTTAAAATAAGTTATTTTACCAAATTACGGTACCTAGCGACCCTTATTAAAAATAAAAAAAAAATTCTTCAATGCAGGTATTTAAGCTGGGACTGTTTAACTAGTAGTTTCTATAAGAATATGTTGTATATTTCCTGCAATTGTTCATAAGAGAAATTCTCTCTATCTACATCGCAATAATCTAACTTCAAATCAATTCGGATCACATACTTATTAGTCCTAAACTAACCTCTTTAATGCCAACTTTTTATTCTTCCCAAAGTTTGTAAGAAATTTCATGATTTTGTTTAGTAAGATGTGACTACAACTCTTGATATCAAAGAATATAATTTTAATCACAGATTTCTGTTTAGAGGTAGCTAATTCCAAGTGAACATTATGGCCTTAAAATGTTTGCTATAATCCCGTAATCTCTCAAAGCTATCATTCAAAAATCTGGTCGAATGACCTCCCTTAGGCATCCTTAGTCAAAGCTTTCTTTGTTTAAAAAATCCCAAGTTCTTATGATTAATCCTATCGAATCTTAAACACATGACGTTAACGTAAATATTTACCATGAGTGATGCGTGCTCAGCTATGATTATGGGATTTTTTATTGTGAGAAATTTTGGACGCGTTAAAAAATATGTAACTCTAGAACAACATGCGTACCTCCAAAGTAAACAAAGCAGTTTATAAAAAAAAAGGAATAGTTGACAATATTAAGACAATTCGTATTTTTTTAAAGCGTTCATCATAACTTAATGCCAGATGATAACTTAATGCCAGAATACGTTTATACCATTTATAAGGAATGTAAAATGGATGAGTACATGAGGTTGTGGCTTAGTGGGTTATAATTCAGCCACTTGCTTCGAAAATCTAGACTTTCGAGTCCGTAACACACATCTACAACATAAACGTGAAGAGGTAGACAGAGGAGTCTAGTACACTCCCACATTTCAAAAGTTACGTATGGAGTAGGTGGTGAGCCTGTTACCATATACCGGGAACATCTGCATACTACCAGCCACTATTAGAAAATCTACTAGAAAATTATAATTCTCTGGCAGTTAACACACATATAGCCAGCGTAACAAACTTTAACCCATCTAATTCCTAGAGGAGACTCTTGTCCCACGAAAACAGGGTGCATAAAACGAACTTAATTTTATTGGGATAATGAAACGTAATAATAAAATGAATACATTACAATTTTACAGATACATCGAGATAGATCTAAAGGAAAAAGCCAAGTTGTCCTTTAGTTAGTGGAACTTTGAGTCGACTATTCAATATCATGCATATCAACCCTTCTATCGTTCCACTGCTGGAATATGGGTGTCTTCTTAGAATGGGAGGGCGAAGGCTGTAGTCCACCACGCTGGCCAAGTGCGGGTTGGCAGACTTCACACACTTTAGAGAACAATTTTTTTTTCTGGACTCAAGGTGTGCAGGTTTCCTCACGATGTTTTACTTCACCGTAATAGCAAGTGATATTTAAAACTTAAAACGCACATTTTTAAAAGGCGCGCGCCTGAGATTTGAACCCGATCACCCGGAGTGAGAGATCGCATTTCAAACCACTAGGCTGTCACTGCATATGTCGAATATTATGACAATTAAATCAATTCGACATTCACATAAATTAAAAACGAAATCTACAAAGTAAACGTACTCTAATGTAAATAATCATACTTAAACAAATGTGGGTATATCATGAACAATTAGAGACTGAAGGGTGACTATATAATTGTTGACGTTCCACGATGTTATACTGATGTTTTCTTTCTCGACTGTCATATTGCTGAGTAAATTACAGTTGACACAAAAAACACATTTGTCTCCATCAAATTAAATTGTATATTTCGAACAAAACGTTATCATTTTAAAGCACACAGCGCAACTGCAGTGCATTATGTCTAACCGCACTCAAACATGAAAAGGAACTAGATACAATTATCACAAGGCACCCGACATATACACGCCGCAAAGTTCAGAAATATCCCGGTACTTCGGGCACAAACTGAGACCCGTAATTTCATAGCCCTTTGATTCAGTCGCGTATCAAATTCATAATAATTTGAGGAACAATTAACATCCCCTTTCATCTCATACACCTTTGTGGCTTAAGACCATTGCGTCCCATTTGACTTTGAGCGCTTAATAGAGAGTAACCTCAAAGAAAAATGTACTTGCAAACAATTACACGTAGGTACTACGTACGTATGTACTGTGAGGCACTTGGTTGAGCGCTGACTCAGGTGGTAGTGATGGGAGTTGCGTTGTATCGATAAAATTAAATACTAATACACTATTTGTCCTATTGCAAGCTTCCTGACGCTTCAAGTCCCGTATTATTAGTAGGTATCCGTGCCACTACGTGTTATCAAACTCCCTAGAGTGAGATAGTTAAAATAATTATAATGTGTAATATTAAGCATATACTATAAATAATATAGTATAAAAACTCCTAAATAAATTTAGATAAAAAAGAGATGGACAAAAAGATGATGATCACGTGTACCTAGTACTTGCAAGTATCAACAAGATTGGAAACGTCATACTCTGCTTATCAGATGGATTTAGCGTAAATGTTGGTTTTTATTTTTTAGTTCCTTTTTATTGTATATAGGTATTGTTATTACTGTTAATTGTCAGTATTTCATAAATGACATAAACCTTTTAATAGATTAGATTTTTCATTTCTTATAAATTGATTCAGTATATTTCGATCAATATTATTAAAAACTAAATCGATAAGTTTTTCTATAGACAAATAATGAATCTACTGGCCACTTAACTCAACTATCACAGAAATAAATAGGCATTTATGGCCATGGACAATACATGTACAAAAACGTTTAGTGTCAGATTTCGGCTTTAACATGCTATCAATCGTCGACAAATAACTTATACCGCCCTACCATCCAGCGGCCGGCGGGCGGCTTCAGAGGCTGAGCCCCTTCAATATTCGCTTTGTCACTCTGAAAACGTTCCCAAGCAGCACCGTTCGCTTTGTCATCTTAAATGTTTGCTTCAGCAATAAATACAGGGCATTATATCTTTATGGTATCATGCAAAGCTGTATCCCAGACTTGTGCAAATATCTAAATGTTTACCTAGGTACCAAGCGACAGTGCATCGGGGGGAGAGGGAGAGCTAATTAACTTTTATTTTCATTTCGTCGTCGTAAAAAAAATACAGTCTATCACAAATGATAAAATTACTGCAACACATGCATTGTCTCGCCCAGACGAAATTGACGACAGACGGAATAAAAATTAAGTTAGATTAAATAAATAAGTAGATACGTATACAACTTGACTGCCTCGTTGGTCGTGTTGGTTGCAGGTGCGACTGCCGATCGGGAAGTCCCGGGTTCGATTCCCGGGTCGACCACTACAAAATTTTCTAATTGAGATTTTCTAGTAGTGGTTCGAAGTCTGGAAATGTGCCCAATGCATGGCAATAGGCTCATCACCTATTACGTAGTGGGACGTAAACGTAACCGGTGAATCGTGGGAATGTTCTGCATTCCTCTGCCTACCCCTTCGGGGATTACATGAAGTTACGTTTTTTTTACGTATACAACTCTTGATCTTAATATTATTTATTATCATTGCATTATATAATCATAAAAATCTCATTCACATAACATACGAAAGTAAATATTAAAACATACGTAGGTACGTATATTTACAATTTTTGTACAAGTTGTATTCAAACGAATGTTTAAAAAATCGACTTAATAAATCTGACGGTTCGACAACAACAAATATTACTAGGACTTAATTTTGATACCTTATACTTAATCGTAGTGATACAATGAATAAGAAAGTCTAAACAAGACAAGAACGCAAAAAAAACTTAAGATCTTTCCTCCATTTTCCGATCAGGTAGAAAGAAGTGTGGAACTCTTCTACTTTCCACCAGTTACGTTTACATCCGACCATGCAATAGGGGATGCGCCTTATACTTATACACTGGATATCACTCCGAAACACGATTGGAAATTGTAAGAAAAATTCAGCATTGCCGACGCGGGAACGATTTTCTATACGAAGACAAGAACATCACCGCTTACTGTATGAAGCCGCAACTAGCTGCAACTCTATTTGCTTGCTACTTCTGAGCAGATTCCCTCGCTAACTGGAGACCTGAAACCTACTCCGACATGATTTTACACGTCGTTTTCAATCTACAATCGCATCAGAACCACAGCGCTTTCTCATAAATGTATAGTAAGCAAACTTTTATACATATTAAGGGTAATATAACACCACGACGTATTTCCTCGTAGGCGTAGGCAACGTAGTGTAGCACTCCCAATTTTCACCACTTACGATTTACGTCCCATGAAATAGAGGGAGAGCCTTTTGCCACTAAGAAGTATTATTAAGCAAAGGAGCATAATCCGAACGATTGCCTACAAAAATTTCATATAATCGTCGAACAAGACAAAATCTCGTGAACTAGGCGACGGTACAAGCCAACATTATCGTTGACATCGTGCAGCTATATCTATACGATGGGACACGACGGTCCGTCCCTACAGCGGACATTATTGACTCGTCCAATAAACGTGCGAGGTCCGCGCGCCTTTCGCCGGCTGGCGCTTCCCAACTGAGGAAAGGAACTCTGTAAATATATTTAAAACGTTATTTATGAACGTGTGACTTCGTTGGTCGAGTGCTTCCAATCGCGACTGCCGGACGACTGGTCCTGAGTTCAAATCCCGAGTCAAATACTATTTAGATTTTTTATATTGAAATTTCTGGTAGTGATTCGGAGTTTGGAAATAGGTCCACCAGTTATGCCATGATGAAACGAAAAAGTAACTGGTATATCGTGGGACTGTACCACATTATTCTGCCTACTTCTTAGGGTGTTACAGAAGGCGTTAAGTTTATTATCTTTAATTTAGGTCCCACAGCTAATACTCTAAATGTGCTAAGGACATATGTGAAAACGTAAGTTCCTCTTGTTAACTATTGGTTCAAGTTTAGCCGTGGAAGGAACTAACTATAAAATTTGATTACCTATTAATATGCAGCTTACCCAACTGTTGCACTGTCACTGAGTAAAGGAACATGTTTAAAAATATGTCATTATATGAAGAACCCTTCAGCTTATTTCTATTTATTCTTTTAATTCGGGTACATATAAGATTAAGAGATTATAACTTAATAACCTTTCCTAACTAACATTATCCTCCGATGATTTTTATGCCTGGAGTTCGCGCAATCCTTGCGCAACTTCAACCTTCCGGCGATACCTGGGACGGCAGACTGGACGTCTACAACTGGGTCATTCCGAGTAACCACGTTTCCACGGTATACCAAAGAAAACCCATGAGGACGCACCATTCAGATGCTCGGAACAATCTGAACATTGGAGACATTTTTTATAAACGCCTAGAAAATTATAAAATAACTGTGCTGCATTTTAACGAATAACAGGAAGACGAAATAGTAATTCGCGCACAAAACGCTAGTGACCGGGCTGATGAGCACGCGCATTAAGATTCATATTTACTAAAGACACATAAGATGGTTGACATAATGGCTGATTCAAAAGGAAAAATAGAATCTTATGGGGATGAAATAAAACAGCAAGACGGAGAAGGGAATGTGGAGGCAGAGGAAGAATAAAGAAACGGACATACACCAAAAATGATCTATTTTTCTTCTTTGTTTCCTCTCGTTCTGAAAGGAGACCAGCGAGTTCAGTGTAACCATAGAAGGATTGAAAAACGAGACTACAACGAATCCTAAAAAAAAAGTCCTCCGCCATATTTATGACGACGTTGGCACTCTTTACCCCGGGCGCATTCCGTCGCGTGATTAAATGAGCCAGCGGCCATCGCGATATTGCCGACAATCTCCAACTACACGCGATGCGGACTGCCGACCACCCTACGACGGCCACTCCTTGATTTCATTGTTTGGACCCTCCTGAATGCTAGTTGATCAATTACACCGCACCACGCAGCTGGATCGATACATTACGATCTGCTACGTTATTTTTGACGAAGAGTTAAGAGTTAGCGATGAATGAAGCAAAAGAATGTCTGTGAGAGTAGATACGGGTAAATTTGACACTCGTTGCTTTCTTTCTACCCCGTAACGGACGTAGCGTGATAATATAGTAATAATACTAATATATTAACCATCCTGAATTATCATTTATTTTACTACGGCTACTAATTTAAATAAACATGTATGTATATTATAATGCATTCGATACCCACTACAGTAATTTGTATTAAATAGTTCTGACATTCTTACCAGAGATATATTAATGTAGGTAGTTTAAAAAGGTGTAATATTTATATCTGAACCACATAAAAATCATAAGTAGGATCAATATTTATATCAGAAAGCTATCAAATATACTCGTATCTTGACCAATAATAACATGATTAGTACATTTGTATACGTAATTGTAGACTATATACAACAACAGGCAACACAATAATGTAGCCCTGTATATAGGATATTGAGTAAACAAGTAAATATATACAAAGTTGCGGTCACACAAAAACATAAGTGACCCTCCTCAAAGCAATCTGCGTGGGCGGCCAACGAAATATTTTTTCCCAATAGAAATTAGTTGGGAACGCAATCTATTTTGTCAAGTTAATTGATTCCAGCGGCAAATGGCCAGTCCATACCGCCCGTTATTTAGACCATTCGAAAATTTATAGAAGGTTTAACAGATTATAGGGTATAAATACAATAAATCGTTTATTTCCTGTATATTTCAAAACTGTAATTGCCTTATTGTTCTCGTGGTTGCAAGCTCGGCTGTTGATAAAGGAGTCTTCGGTTCGATCTCCTGGGCAGGCGATATTGAATAGTGGCTCGGAGTCTACAGTATATGCCCGGCAATAGACTAACCATCAATTCCGTAGTGGAACTGAAACGCGATCGGAGAAAAGTGGAAGTGTACCCATTAGATTCCTCCGCTTATGTCTCCGGAGAGCGCAGGCGTCACGTCACGTTAAATATTACTTTAGTGTAAAGTTGCATATGTAGTGGAAATTTACATTCTGATCGGCATGTGTAATTACTAGCCAGCGGCGCCACACTTGGACGGTATATAATTTTATTCATCATTCAATCCATTCGTCTTGCCTTTCGGTTTTTATCATGAAAACGTCCACCGTAGTACTTTAAGACAAATGGAGTTATTTCCATAACGCTATGTCAGTGCCTGCATTGGATACTGAGTTGGTATTTTATAACGTTTAATACAATTGAAAGCAGCAATTCGCTTGCTAAGAAACTATTATAGATTGATGGCATGATACGAGCTAATATATTCAACATGAAACTGCCCAACCGTTTAATTTTGACTGTTGTAATTACGTCTTAACCGTAATATTGGCCTTTATTCCATTGTCACATTTAAATTTCTCGATGTACAATTTTAGGCATAATTATATTTGAAGTTTAGGTTAAAATAACATCACTTATATTCTGATGTTAAGGTCAAATTGTGATAATATTGTCGTCGTTGTAAGTATTTAGGACCTTAAAAATATATAAAGAAATTACGCTAAATTCATCCACCTACTCCCAAGCGCTTTCTTAAGATATTAAGATCCGGGCGAGGGAGGACGCTCCGTTTCTTGATCTCTTGTGAAAACATAACATTATAAAAAATGTGATATAAATATAAAACAGCATACGTGTCATTGTAAAACACTTACGGTAATAAAAAGTTAATTATCACGTAATATTCTAAATTTACGAAATTACATCTATATATAGTACACAATTGAATTAACAATAGTATCAAAAACATATTTCAACCACCTAAAAGACAATGAACCGCTACGCCGCCAGCTATATTTAATTCAATGCATGTTTATATGTGTATTTTCCTACATCTACTGAAACTTACCGCCGCGTTCACTCAGAACGATGCAGTCACATGAGCGAAGAACATTAACGTATCAACTAAGTTTTGATCGAATCTAAATAACGTGGCTGATGTGAAGGTTATATGAGAGAACATTGTCTATAAGTTGTTTCGGACTACAGATAAATTTATAATCAAATGATGTATACATTACATTGTGATATTACCAGATTTATACAGGTAACTTGATACATATACAGGTAACTTGACACATACACGTAAATTACTTGGTACATATTGTAAATTACTTGATACATATAGTAAATTACTTGATACATATTGTATTAGTTGATACATATTATAAATTACTTGAATGTATCAAGTAATTCATAATATGTATGCTCTAAATTACTTAATACATATAGAAAATTACATATCAATATGTGGACTTGTATATTCTTGATCACGACAAAAAAGACAAAATAACCTCTAGATGGAACACAAACATTACTTACTGCGTTAACAGCATCCTAACTACCTTTCAGAGCTCAATTGTTCCAACTCTCAACTCTAATGTGAATCTCTTTTATCACACAGTGCGACATTTCATCATATTATAACTTTGTTCCGTGTAACTATAGACGCGGCTTAAATCACTCACTTAGCCTTAATCTTTCCAGACGACACTCGTAAAATATTATTGGAGACATCAAACGCCGAAGCGTGCCAAATCCGTGCAAATCCGACCTGAAAATGTTTAAAAAATAGCCACATTTTCCGGCATTGTGTGCGAGAATCTCGCTCTCGAGTGCCTAATCCTTCAGCAGTCATTGTTGCACGGCGACAGGACATTAATCCTGCCTTCAGAAGACAAGAGATATCCATCAATTGTCAACATTGGACTGGCGGGGTACGTCCCCGGCACGCTCCCAGTGGGGCCGCCCCCTCCTCCCTCTGGGGGAGGTCATAGACTAAGCGCGATCATTAAATTCCATATTGTTACCTTTATTTTAAAATGTTTTATGTTGTTATGTTTGTCCATTCTCAAGATAACCTTAGAAGAACATGAATAGACATCACAATTATTAAGATACCAATCTTGGTATTAAAAACAAATATAATATAATTAAACGCTCCACAATAAAATAAAATATTAAACCGCTGTATGTTTTATTTTAAGGGCCAAAGGCGTGAATTTCTTTATAAACGGTACCTACATATACGAGTATTACAGAAACTTTATG
>DWEI01002853.1:0-13627 GCA_018245875.1 Mysoria ambigua | reverse complement strand
TTGAGTAAGAACTTCTATTTAGAAAACGTGGAAATTATTTATTTAGCAACGACGCAGCCGTATCCAAGTACTGGTATTTTTTTTTATTGTATTTGCCTTAATGAAAACGTATTATATTCTTAGAATCAAATTATACGCTCGAATATAAATTGTTTTATTGACGAATAACATTAAGCATGTATAAAGCGTATGATCGAAACCTCCAATCGATCAGCCACACGTTAGCCCACCTTTACAGCCTATTGTTCTACTTTTAGACTTACTCCAATGTTACATATAATCAAGGTTTGTAATTTTCGATATGTAACCGTAAAACTCTTTCGCATCATTCTTTAAGGTACACTCGTATCCTCATAATGCAAAAGAATATTTGATATTAATTTCTGTGTCGTCGAACTAATAAATGTTACGTTTATTGTTTCGTAGTGACAATCGATTTTTAAATATCAAAGCAAATATATGAGAAACATTTGAATGAGCGCTGTGAATACAGCGTCCACCGAACCGTTTGATTTGTAAATAACTAAAGTATTATTTATTCATTTGATAGGTAAAAATCATTACAACTAATCGTAATAATAATATAAATGACATTTTAAAATAGGCGTAATGCAAAATTGCACTTACGGCGTTTTCTGTCCGTACACACACTTATGAATTAACAAAGTTACTGTACACACGATTAATGTTTTTAAAATCATGATTAAACAGTTATCATCACAACGCAGATCCGACGATCGCAAAACGCGAGCCGACCGCTTGGCCCGGTTGGCTCTCAGCTACTGCATTCACTGAGAAAATTGTTTTCCGTTCAGCGAAGATAAAGCCTGCGCACGCGCCGGTTTTCTGTAAACTAACAGAGCTTTTCAATGCAGGACGAACAAATTAACATTTCGCAAGTTGGATCGTTAGTTGGTTAGTTCAGTTCTACGTGCGTCAGAACTTACGTCGTATAGAGATTTCTTAAGTCTATAGTCTTTACTTAGTAATCCCATAACAAAGGTATCGAAAAGATATAAGACGAAACAAAGTACTGTTCAAATGTTCATGTATTTTAAAATTAAGGCCCGCTACACATTTTTAACGGTATGATGCTGCATACAATTAACAGAATATGTTATAAAATTTAAATCTTGCAATAAATTTGTTAATCTTTCATAATGTCTCTCTGTGTATGGCAGAGCACTTTCAATAAAGTTGTTTAATGATGAAATCTTCAAAGAACCGTTTATAATATCTGGAAGCAGCACATTTAATACAAACTGCGCAGCGTGACACGTTTTGTTGTTTGTGTTCCATTCCACGGCAAATTTCAGCAGCGCCTCTTTTTGTGTGTGATTTATTTCTGTAAGTGTTTCCGAGAGTTTATTATCGCCATGTTTCAAAACCTCGTTTATTATTTTTAAGACGTGCCGGGGTCTATCCATGCGTAACGCTAATTTCAAAGCTTTAACCAATTTTTTATCATGTAATAAATTCATTAGCTCCTGCTCTTGTAATATTTGTTCTTCTCGCTCTTTAGCCATTTTTTCTCTTCGTTCTACGGTAACATCTTTAAGTGCTACTAATTTAGAATCAGAACCTCCTGTAAATATGACAGATTCATTTTTATTTACGGCCAAAGACCACACTTTCCCATCATGATTGTCTAAGGTCATTTTACATTCAGACGACTTAATATTCCAAAGTTTTAAGAGTCCATCTGCCCCACTTGATATTATTTGCTGACCTTTTGATAAAAATTCAATTTTCAAAACTGAACTTTCATGGCCTTCAAATGTTTTCAAACAGCTCAAATCAGCGATCGACCATAATTTCATACTGCAATCGGCTGAAGATGTTAATACTACTTGATCTACAGGTGAAAATCGCACACACCATATTCCTCGTCTGTGTCCTTTCAAGACACCCAATAATGATAAATCGTCAGACCAAAGTTTAGCTGTTTTGTCTTGAGAGCCAGTAGCGATAATTTTGTCATTAGGCGATACCGCCACGCAGTTTATATCCATATTGTGTGCTAGCTCGGTATGAGTTGATTTAACTTTTTGATCAGCATTAATGTCAGAGGGAACTGACCAAAGTTTTAAACAGCTGTCTTGACTAACAGACGTAAAAAAGTTCGTCGAAGTTTGAGATGTAAAAACAGACCCGACCGACCCTGTATGCCTGGCTCCGATTCCAATACAAATGATTTTATTTTCACTTTCTCGTATCCAAACACGTACAGTATTGTCTTTACTAGATGAAACAAACATTTCTGGCTTCGTAGGGAACACGGCTAGAGCTAAAACTATATCAGTATGACCTTTTACAAGACTACAATTCATGTTCTCTATTTCATAACATTTTATATCACGACTATTTGTGGCTACAATAATATGACTTTCATCTTTTCCAACGAATATGATGTCCAATACTTCATCTGTGAACCCAATCATTTGCTTCAAGCTACTAAAAGTCTCCAAATCATGAATAATCACATTATGATCCACAGTTACAACAGATAATAAATTCCTTGCTTCATTGAACAATACATGTGTTATTGACAAACCACCGTCTTCAGAGGCAGGAGAAACCAAACTGTTATTTTGCTCGTACATTAAACGACTTGATTGTATATTCCAAACTTTTACAATTCCTTTTTCACCAGCACAAGCCACGTAAGTTCCCTCAGTTTCTATTTTCTTTTTGAAATTTGGTATATTAAACGAGGGCGGCAAAAGAAATATACTCTCAATGCTTTCATATACAGGCAAAACACGTAATGCTTTAGATTCATTAATTTTCCACAGTATCAAAACTCTATCCCTACCCGAGCTTATCATGTTCTCTCCATTTGGAGTAAATTGTAAAGAAGTAACTTTGCTAAAGTGTCCAGAATATAACAATAATTCTTTTCCGGTCTTCGAGTTCCAGGATCTTATCTTTGTATCATCTGCTGCGCCAAAAATTAATTCTTTTTTTGAATCAAAATGATATTTCAAAACAGTAAATACACCTGTAGCTCCACGCAAACTACTCGAACAGGTATAATGTTTTAAATCCCATAATCTAATGTTACCATCAGTTCCCCCTGTTGCAATATTTTCATCATCAGTGTCAAATGTTAATTTTGCTACTGCTCCTTTGTGGCCTGACCTCCATGTTTTCAGTTGGTCTCCTTTGTCAGTGTCCCATAACTTTATTAGTCCACTCTTATGTGCCGTAACAACTACTTTATTACTGTGGGACAGTTTAAATGTATAGATTTGATCAGTTTCATCTTTATCATCCGAACTTTCTCCAATTGTGAGATTACAACAAAATGTGTTAATGTCTATAACTTTAATGACATCGTTGCATTGACAAAAAAATCGCCCACCGTCTGTGGTCCATTCGATGTTCCCGCCTGTGTAGTACGCTTCAAATTCCGCGGTCTTTTCATATCTGCAACAAAACAAAACAACAACAGTTGTAGTTAGTATGTAATAAACTTAAGTATCTTCATTCAACAATGTCACAGTGGTTTGAATATCCCAGGTCAATTTTTGTCTCAAGGACAATTATTTATTTGTTTTACCACTAAAGCTTACAAATGAGCTTCAGAAAGTTTGTTTTCTGAAAGTCTGTTAGCTTGTTTTAACATTAAAGATTACAAATGAGCTCATATTATTAGAAAATTATAATCCAATTTTTAACACGAATTTGTCACCTTATTATGTTAACAAAAGTTGTTCAGTGTTTTAGAATATACATATGTATGTATGTAGCTTATCCACATATTAACGAAATAATTCCTAAACCGCTCTAAAGATTTTAATGCAATCGTGCGTATCATAGCACAATGTTTTACAACGTTTTTTAAGTCACAACTCTCTCAGTATTAAATAATAACCGCCTAGCCGCTTCTTCCTCCTATATTTTTATGTGCGCGCGATTTCGCCCGCGTGGATATCAGTGTGTCACAAAGTTTTTCCCGTGTAAATATCTTATAAGTATGTTGCTCCACAGAGAAAAGAAAAAGTTAAATACTTAGACAAAGAAGATGTTCAGGCGAGCTAGGGGTGAGAGCCGAGGGGCGCAACGCAGACGCCAACTAGGCATATCCTACTTACTTGTACTTGATATTTTAGACAATTCACAGATTATCTTTATGAATTGTAGCCTATGTGTTATTCTGATGTATAAGTTATATTATTGTAGTTTCATTAAAATATATCCACGTTTTTACGTGAAAGAGTACCAAACATCCATCCATACTTACAAACTTTTGTGTCAATAATATTAATAGGATATCTAATACTCATAACATTTTTTTATTTTTAGATATAGGTATCCATAAAACATTTTATAGACCCGATAAGATAACTTGCATACTTTTTAAATAAGAAAGATATTAGAATACCCCGAATTAAATACACAATGGCTCAAAAGAAAACAAAGAAAGAAATCACCTAAACTTAGCAAACAATTTAATTCTAAATGTCCTAAAACAGAAACAACAATGAGAGATGCTGGTAAAGGAAAAAACAGGTGCAGACTTCTCAATTCCTAAAAGACATAGTTTTTAAATTTACATTGTTTTTTTTTACCGATGATGTGTAATTCTTTCTATAGATGGCCCACTCATTAAAAACTGCTATGGTAGCATATTTTATTTTACATCAGGAATTGATATAAGCAACATTGCAAAATTTAATTCTAGAATTAATATGATATCAGTTTCTAAAACAATCACTTGGTTATTTCCAACAGTTATCTATAAGACTTGTTATTGTAGATAAACCTAGATTGGGGCACTTGATGCCTGTTTTCAAGTTTAAAACCTTCACCACAACTAGGGCAGTAGAGGAGTAGCAAATCTTTTGAGGTCTTTTGTTTTATAAGTCACTTTCAAAATTTAAAAAATACTTTTCATATGCTTTTACATTTTTATTGGTGAATATTAACTTACAATATTCACAGATAAAAATTCTATTGCCATTAATATTAATAAAATCTCCTCTCATTGATAAAATGTTAGCATACAGGACTGCTGATCGAGACATGTGTTGTAACTATGTACTACATTTCTCTGTCTACCTCTTAGTGTGTGATGTTAAGTGGGGAAATACTACATCCAATGCAAAAACAGAAACATACATGAACTCCTTCATTTGTTTTATAACCCTTATATTATAAAAAATTGTATCATGAGTGTGTCCAATAACATTTTGTAGATACATATTGTTTGGTCCAACTTAAAAGATACTTACTTTTTACCTACTTTTTAACTGTAAATTTATGGAATTTTATAGAAAATGGGTTTTATTCACTAATAATAAAAAAAAATATAGTTTTAAAGTTTACATAATTTACACTCCTCCTTTTTCACGGGTCTGTCTATCTCTTCAGGGATTACAGGTGTGACTTTAAATAACATTATGTTTAATATAATGTTCTACTAGAGTATCAGACTAGTAGAGTATCAGAGTAGAGTAGTAGAGTATCAGTTCTAGTGGAGTATCAGAGAAAAATTAATAAATTGTCCAACCTCGCCTCGTATGATAACCACAGTCCAACACAGTTAGTCAGGTTAATGTCTTAAACACCCCCTTGCCCTTATTTGCGCTTAAAAAAATAGATGCAAAATAGTTTATTTGCAACAGTTTCATTTCATTTAACACCCTTAACTTGAGAACCTATAACAACCAACATCCTCTTGTCAGAATTCATTACAGGTCCGACGCTGGCATTATTCTGCACTGGTGCTAGCTAGGATTTGAACTCTGGCTCCCAAACTGATAGATCAAACTTCAAACAATTGGGCTACCACTGCTTAGTACAGTACTTATTAATAGAAAATATTAACTTTTTCATTATTTCATTTCATTATAAAATGTTAACATTTTCTTTAACTGATATATAATCACAAAAATAATGAAGTAACAAAATATTTTTTAATATCTGTTATGTTTTAGGATCACTAAACCCACCAATATTTTGATTCACTGGTAACAAAACCATAAACTAATTTCAATTCATCTAATTAATTTAAATTATCATATTTAGAATTGTATAGAATTTTTATCTAGCAAGTTACTTTTTAAGTATTGTGATTAATATGCATGTGAATATCATAAATGTAGTTTAATAAAAGTAAGGTTTTTAATTTAATTAAATACTAAGTGTAATGAATAGTACAAGAATTCAAAGGTTGGATACCTAATTGACAAAACCATTCTAGACAAACATTTCTATCATAGTAAACAATAAATTAATATACACAGAAGTTATACAAAAACATAAATATAGCAATAAAAACGAATAAACCACACACATTAATAGGTACAGAAAAATTAATCTTGTAGTATTAAAATTTTTGAGTGTTGTATAATTTCATATAATAAACAAATTAACGGATAATACATAACACTTACACCTCCTTAAGCGAAGTAGACATTTTACTGTTGTATATTATAAAAATTAACACACATAATACTATACTATTAAATGTTATTTTGTATTCACATAACCTAACCACAATGTCCAACGCATGGAATTGACGTTTGTTAAAATTCTGTCAACATCGTATTTTTTTTATAAAAGTATGAACGGTTGATTCTATCTATTTGGCATTGTGATAATAAGAATAGCAACTGGAAACTAAAAAAACAAGTTGCCTAATTGTACACTTTTACGTCTGATTTGGATTTGTTTCCACCCGAATAAACTGTTGTCAAATATTTATTTATTTATAAGTAAATATTAAGAATTGATAACCTAAGAACGAAATCATTGATGAACTAGTTCACATAGTTCACCTAAAGGAAAGCTCTCAACCTAAGTCGTTCACGAACTACTTAAGCAAGACTGTGACTGTGACATTACTGTGACAGCTATTCTATAGAATAGTCAGACGACTGAAACATAAATTTATATTTTCATTTTTTATAACTGAAGGGTTAAAATTTTAATGTTAAAACTATTGTTTATAATTCCTCTGTATTGCTTTCTGGAATAACGATATTGAAAAATTCACTGACCACTATCACAATGTTATGTTTACGGTTTCGTGAGCCGGTTCTTAGATATTTGTCTATATTGAACACAAAAAAATATTGCACTTCAAGCCACTTTGAAACTGTATTTAAATTTCCAACAATCAAATATATTTCCTTGTTGAACCGTCTTAAAGTATATCATATGTTTGGGACATGTTTAATATTACCCAGCTGCGGTGCTATGCAACTAGCAAATATTGTTCCCGAATACAGTTTCCTAACAGCTTCTTATATAGGTTAGTAAGAATTGTAATGTTTATTTTAAACTTCCTACTGTAATTACTGCAGTTATATTAACTTAAATTATTTTGTCGTTATTATTTTATGTTCATTTATGGTAAAATTACATTTAATTTTGTTTTAGGGTTGACCGGAATAGCAGTTTTAACACTAGCAACTATGCCATTTCGGAATGTTATAGGATTCTTGTACATAAGTGAAGATAACAAGCTCATAAAGATATCCTCAGTGGATTTCTGGGGTAAACGCAAGGACAGAATAGTTGAAGCAGAGCAATGGATACCCTTGCTTGACAAGGAAACCAAAAAAATGGATGTGATATACCTTACACCAGAACTCACTGATGGCACTAAATATAAACTGTTTGTTAAATTTGGCAATGTTCTTAATTCAAAAAAAATGGGGGAAGTATTAGAATAATGTTGTGTTTAACCTATCAATATATAATGTAGGTTGGAACTTGATTTAAGCAAGCAATGTAATTGATCTGTTATGACAGAATGTAACTTGGTATTGTAGTCATGATGAAAAATAGAATGAGTGCACAAAATACAATTCAGTATAAGTTTTAAAGGTCTAGTCTTGTACTAATGAAGTTGCCAGCTAGTAGTCTTGTAGAGAGTCAACTGTAAAATAAATTTGTGTGCTCAAAGTTGAGTATTTCATTTGAGTGGTAATGTACAGTTTTTGAAATTGATTACCAGCAAGTTTCTTCTTTTCAGACGAAGTAAGGTGTAGACCATAGTCACGCCATGAACATATCTATAAAATGTTTACATTTAGAGAAAAGAGGTTTCCTAAATCCTAAGTTTGAACCTAAACTGTTCTATGAAAATGGTGCTTATTAGGTCTAGTGATATATTTCTATCAGTTTGGTTATATATGAGATTAGTAATAAATATTGTTAATTTCAATTTCATTATACTTTTATTATAGATTGTCCAGTAAGGACCCATGTCCCATGGGATGCGGGTTGGTTATGAACCTGTGGGTATATATGGGTTAAATTAACAAAACAATATATGTGGAAAATAATTAAATTCAGTTGTATATTTTGAAACAGTAACTACAAAAACCCTATTTGAGGTATAATTATATATTTAAGGTATAATTTTTCCTGCCTCATTGGTCATATTGGTTGCAAATGTGACTGCCGATCGAGAGGTCCCAGATTCTAATTTAAAAAAAATCTACTAGAAAATCTAAAAGAATTCTGGTAGTGGTTTGGATTCTGGATGTGTCGGGTGCATGGCCATAGGCTCACAACCTATTCCATAGTGGAATGTTAATGTAATCAGTGAAACATGGGAGTGTTCTGCATTCCTCTGCCTACCTCTTCAGTGGTTACAGAGAAATAATTTTCTAGCAGTGTAAAGATGTTGAAGTTCAATTTATCTAGTACAATTAATCAAATTATAAATCTGTGTAGAGCAAATCATCTAATCTCACTATACGTAATGACGTCTCTGTAGGTTCAGGCATGTTAATTGTTTCGTAAGATGAACAGTGCTTTAGTTAAAATGTGTTTCCTTTTTTTTTAGTAAAAATCGTTTACTCTAACAGTTAGAGCAGATTAATACCTACATAAAGCCGAGCTTAATAAAATTCGTAGAGCCTGCTGTTCTAAAATATTATTGATATTCGGCTTTCCTGACAGCTGCCATAATAAAACGTTACATAACTATGTATACTTATGCACTTTTGTAACACTTACTACACAGTACGGTTATGATAAAAGGTTGCTAATGAACTTGAATGATTCAAATTTTTGCAAAAAAAAAAACTACCGTATATATTCAACTATTCTATTCCTTAATTACAATTGTTGTGAACCCAGTCATTAATATATGGAAATCTATTAAAATACACTGAAAATCAACCATGTGTTTTATTTCCTTTGTGTAGTAACGGCTGCCATACAAAAATGGTTGCTATTATACTTATCGATAATTATTATCTGTTTCTATATACAATTTTATTACAAAATTACATCTATACATATGATTTGAAAGTTATTTAAATTACCTAAAGGCACAGCAAACAAGCAAATGTGTAGTTTGGATAATGGCCAAAATTTTAAAATATTCAACATAACAAAATTAACTTTCATTCCATTTCATCTATACACATAAAGTAACATAGTTTAATAAATATTTAGGTCATTTCACATCTCCTGTATTCTATAAGTAAACATGTGTATTTGAATATGTCAAATGAGATGGTATAACATTTTTCTTCCAATTAGAAACACTAAAGTGGTTCCCTAGTTTTCTTTTATGAACATATTAATTAAGTATAAGTCCTGCTAATTATGATGGAGAGTATAATTGCAGACATTTTGATTTGCAGGACAATAAAAAGTTCTGCTAAAACCTTATAAGGCTTATAAGGATATGTGATTCTTATGTGACTGACCTATAAACAAGTTACAGCATTTTTGTACTTGGTTTATATTGATTTGATGGTAAAATAAATTACAGGGCTTACTATCTTAACACAGACTGAAATTAATTATAAAGCCACATGAGACAGTTGAGACTAGCTAGCTGTATCTAGAATCAAACATGTAATATATGTGAAGATAAATAAATGTACATACCATCTCATTTATTTTCTCATACACTGTACAGTAACATCTGTAATAAACAATTAAGAAAATAAAAGTATTTTTCATTTAAAATTTAATCACAGATCTTTTAGAACAGACATTTTAACTTCAAAACAACATTACAATAAACATTAGTGTAACCGTGTGTTGATTCTAATGCAACATATTTTTACATTGTACTGGAGACCCAGACTAGAAAGCTTAGTGTACATATTACAGAAACATGAAATTTGAACATACTTCTCATAAATGCAACTGGTTTATCAGATTGCAGAGAATTTACTACTTTTCCTAATATTTTAAACTACATGTCAAACAGTTTACAATACATGTGAAATTTGAACTCATCCCCCACTTTGTTTAAATATACAGATGTATACATTATGAAATTGGGCAGTCAAAATGTGTAAATGAGTGTTCAATTTCATAAAATGAACAAATTTATAATAAATACAACAGTCCAAGTGCATAATATCAAATGAGACTTGTGACTTGAAATAACTCTACATGGTGCTATCAGGTGTGACGGTTAATCGACCCACGCCTGGGCGGGCTGGTCCGTGGTGAAGGGGCTGACTCCATTCCTTTCCATGGCATCAAGTACTTCGCATACGTGTGCGGCTACATCTGCTCTACTTTGATCTATGCCTTTGATGAAAGGATGTTCTAATAGCCTATTGTACTTCGGTCTTTGTGTTTCTTCTTTAATTAGGCTGTAACAAATAGGAAATATGAACTATGTTATTTTTTAGTATTTTTTTAATTATTAGGTCTAGACATAATAATAAAAAACGAACAAATGTTGTTAAACATTGTATGCTAGTTACTAGAACTAGCATAAAATGTTTAATAAAATTTGTCCATTTTTAGTTCATTTTCTATGTTGAAAATGTTAGCATAAAACAACACAATATAGGTACATTATGAAAGAAGTTTCAAACACCTTTTCCTTAACTGAATACTATATGATACGGAGATTTGGATTTTTTATATGTAAACGATTTATGCTGTTTCCACATGACTCTCACTCTCACTCTCTCTCTCTGTAATCTGCATTTTCATATAATTTTTGAAATTCACGTGATGTACAGTAACCAATAACAGAAAATAAGTCTCCTTGATAGAAAGAGAAAGAAAGTGTATTTGGCATAAGCGGCATACATGGTAGCGTTCGAAGTTACTGGCGCAAGCAATAAATTACAGAGAGAAAACATTAACAAAATCATTCTCTCCCTTACTCTATCGGCAAGACAACTCTTTGCTTGGCTCACCTACTCTATGTATTATATATGCAGGAATACCACTGACTGTTCGTCTGCTTTATCGATGTTTGTACACAACTTCACACTATTTTAATTTTTTTGCCATGCAACACCTGCCGCAATCTGTGTTGAAGAACTTCCTTTCCAAAACGGTAAAACAATTATTTGTGATTAAATATAAACTTACCAAGTATTAACAAAGTTTACAAAGTCGTTTGAAAATATGTTGTTCTTGTTAGTAAGTCTCGGCGGGTCGCCTTGCACGACTTGCTGCAGTTGCTCAAACACAGAGCCCCAGCGGGGATACGGAAATGCTCCGGTCGCCACCTCCATCAGTGTGATGCCCAGAGACCACACGTCTGACCTCACATCATAACCTCTGGCGCGTCCAGGGTCAATTCGCTCTGGCTGGTATAAAACATTTACTAATTAGTCATATTTATCGTGAATGTCCTGAATTAAAAATACACATTAGAAAATTGGTTTTTAGTTAATATAGTAAACAAGTATGTAAACTTACTGCCATGTATGGTCTGCACCCTGCGTCTCGTGTCCGTGCTATTGAGTCGACAAGCTTACCAGATATACCAAAATCACAAAGTTTTATATTCCCCCTTCTGTCTAATAAAATGTTTGATGGCTTCACATCTCTGCAAAGAATGACGCCTGATTGACACATAAGTAATGGATTCCCTATCGGTTTTTAATTTAACTTGGTCCTAATTCATAACATTACCATTTTTCCTACATGTTATAAATGTGCCCTTAAAGCCTTTAGGCTTAAAATATCCTATGGTCATTATTGCATTGCAAATACCATTGGCAGCAGTCACCCATCATACAAGGTTATTATTTTTGAGGATATTAAAAATGTTTGTTTGGCTGAATATTCACATGTTGTCAGTTGAGATTATCCTGTCAGGAAAGCACTATGTATTGGGTGTAATTTTCCAAAAAAAGGAAAGAGTAAAGTACATAATAATAATATATTTTTTTAAACTACATAATATTGATATTTTTTGGTCATTTTTTATCATTTTTTTCACTAGGGATAATGTAGGATTCCAATGATGAGAGAATTGTTGAAATCGGTCTAGTAATTTTAGAGCCTATTCAAAGCAAACAAACAATCAAATCCTCTTAATTCCTCTTTATAACATGAGTATGAAGAACAATTAATTGACTGACTCCCCCTGACTTTATTGACTACTTCATTAGCTGTGATGGTTGTAAGTGTGATTGTGATTGGGATGTCATGGGTTCCGGGGTCTTCATCACTTATTTCCTGGTGGTACACGAACACAACTGGTGCACTGTGAGAGAGTACTACACTTCCCTGCCCACCTGTTAGGGATTGTGATGTTATGTAACAATTAATACGTTATGCAGAGGTTTTCCAAACTGTCAGTCAAATTATATGAAGTAAAAAAAAAACTGTTCATTTGTGTCATTATGACTTGGGTAATTACCAAGCACATTGAGATTTGAATTAAGTCTCATAGTATTCTCGTAGTCTCATTTATATTAGGATAAATTAGATTCTTACCTATGAATAATTTTTAACTTTTCTTTTAAATAATTTAAAGCTTTTACTGTAGCAAGTGTTATTTTAGCTATAATATTTTCAGGTATTCGTGTCTGCATTCTTTCACATATGAATTTGTAAAATTTGTCTAGAGAGGTATCCATTAACTCCATGCAGATCCAACAATCACCCTAAAAACAATAACAAACATTGAAACTTACAACTTACATATAGATAGATGTACATAGTAGTATCGTCCACTTATTTCTATGGGTTTTATTTGTAAATTGTATAAGTATTCTTTAAAAATACTTTGACTGCCTCATTGGTTGCATGTGCGACTGCCTATCGGGAGGTCTCGGGTTCAATCACTACAAAATTTTCTAATTAATAATTTCTTCCCAGTGGTTCCGAGTCTGGATATGTGCTCGATGCATGGCAATTGGCTCACCACCTATTCCATAATGGGACGTAAACGTAACTGGTGAATTGTGGGAATGTTCTGCATTCCTCTGCCTACCCCATCGGGTATTACAGGAGTGAAGTTACGTGTATTCTTTTAAAATAAAACTTTATCATTAGAAAAACTTAATTTTACAATGTATATAAATTTTTCAGAATTAATTTTTTGACAGCCTTGGATCAGTGGTTACACACATGACTGCCCAGGTTTTGGGTTTGATTGTTACCTTTGTGTAAATATTATTACTAATAATAACTTGAGTTTTTCTAGATCACACTCTATATATATGAAATGTCACAGTTGTTTCAGCTTGACAGTAGTGATATAATGAATGTCACTTTTTGAATATTTGCGAATGTGGATGTGAATGTCTGCTACAGACATTCGGGAATGCGAATATTAAGTTTTTGATAGAAAATTTCATAGAAGAATTTGTTTTTGATTGTTTTCATTGCTTCTTATCAATATATTTTTTGTGTTAATGCTCTATTGAAAATTTAATTG
>DWEI01002852.1:0-13631 GCA_018245875.1 Mysoria ambigua | reverse complement strand
ATTTGTTTCTGCGTTGTAGCCCGACTTCGTCATGTGTAACACTCACCAAACATTTAACAAGAAAATAACATTCTTTTTAGAAAGAACAACATTAAGAACAAGAATAAAAACATGTTCTCATTGGAACACTTACAAGAACATCATTTTAAAAATATGTCCTTAAATCATTTTATACACGTGTATAATAATGTTTAGTCGTATTTCAAGAAACCCGCAATACGTGTTTGTGTATTCATAGCGTACGGTGACATCGTTTTACCTCGTTCACAGAGTATAATCCACGTTTATACAATTTGTAGCAGGTTTACGGTTTATCATTGCGTTTTTGTAAAGGGACGGATTGCGTTGCCTCTCATGGTATTGATAAAACTGGCGCCACGAACTATTTTGGCGCCAATTTTGAAAGGATGACTTTTTGGTTGTTTGGCCTTTGATCGAGAGGTCCCGGGTTCGATTCTCGGGTCAAATACTGCAAAAATTTTCTAACTTAAAATTTCTAGTAGTGGTTCAGAGTCTGGATATGTGCCCGATGCATGGCAATAGGCTCACCAACTATTCCATAGTGGGACGTAAACGTAACCGGTGAAACGTTAGAGTGTTCTGCATTCCTCTGCCTACCCCTTCGGGGATTACAGGCGTGAAGTTACGTTTTAACAGTCCGCATGTCATATTGATACTTATTAAACATATCTCAGTAAATATTTTTTCTGAAATTTTCTACGGTATCAACTTCGACCTTACAAAGAGACTGGCAATACCGTACATTTTTAGCTCTAACTTTATAACAACCAATTAGGAATCATAGAAATCATTGGAAATATTAATGAAGAAGCATTTTATACAAAATCGTTATTGAAATATCGCCAATGAAAGAAGACATGTTAAAACCCGAAGTCGTACGACAGTTAATCATATTTCATTGTACAATGTGTGCAGCCGCTAAACGGCACGTTAAATTGCCAACTGCGAATTGCCAATGATTACATTGTTGAGAATTTCCATTATTAATTATCATTGACAGCCTGATGTTCATTTATTATCCGCTCGATTGGTTTGTTCAGCCAGCCGTCGCTCCATAGCTGACTGTAGCATGATTTCTTTTCCATTGTAATCAATATTTCTTGATCGATGTGTGTCGATCAACATTGGTCGTGCAATATTTGTTGATCAATACAAGTTGATCAATATTGAGCTAACACTTTTATCAACGTTTTTTTAAACACGTTTGTCTTGTAAAATTTATTTGGTAACGATTTTATTTTAAATTATGATGTGTACTTTTAATTGATATTTTAAAAATGGAACAGACGGGCCGACGGGCGAACAACTTATAAGAAGAATGCCACAGAAAATATAATTAAAAGGGACAAATGGTAGTACAAAAGAAACATTAGAATGTAATTACTATTATGTTTGCTAATTACCGCTGACGATTTAAGGCTCGATTTTACACCTTATATGTATACCGAGATATATTGTAGCTAAATAGGACGGGATTATAACGTTCCATGATAGAATAGCAGAGATATAGACATTTTCCGGATATTATTAATATTTCCTGTGTCATGTAGCATACCAGGCTTATATGGATTATATGGGGAACCAGAACTCTCCCAAACTGGCGTGCGTGTACGAAAAGGATGATATGTAAATGTACAAGAAGCATTGTGGGTCTGTACGGAGAGACACGTTCGGCACTTTGTCATCTCCACCTACCCGCAAATAGGAATAATGTAATAGAGATAGTAAGATGATAATGATATTTAAATTCAGGAAATGATGTTGCGAACCGCCTCAGTGTTCTCTAGAGGCCGTAAATATCGTGGCCAATTATGGGGTTAAAGTAATCCAAATAGATTTAGGAACGTTTACGGGAGGTTGCGCGTAAGCGTTGGAGTTTAAAGTAAATTATTGTAAATATTTATTAATCACATGTGTATTTGCTAATGCTTGTAACGAATTTTGTCTCCGATTATAATTAAACTTTCAACAGATTACTAGGTCTCTTGATTAGTTCTCTGAATTAATACATGTATACGATAATACTTGATTAATTTGTTATTAACCTGTACACAGACTACGTATCTATGTACGAGTATATTAGATTCTGAACGTAGGAAAATTTACATACGTTCATGATGTTTTTTTATACTAAGTACAAAAGTCACCGTCTTGATGGAAAGCGATAATGGTGCTTATGGTGTAAGAAGTTTGTCCAGTAAATGCCTATTAAATTTGCAGAAGCCATGCAAGGAATTCCATTCCTTGGCCGTCCGAAATAAAAACGAAAAAAAAATCGCTGTTTCCTGGTTAGCGGAGCGTCTACCTAAAATGGATGGAAGCCTGCCAAGTTTGAAGGCTGGTCTCATTCAGGTTTTCTGTACCTACAAGTAAAGTACATTTAAAAAGGTATAGTAGCAGTGGATCAGTAAACTAAAATAATTGATTTTTTACACGTTGAAAACTTCTAATCGGTACTAACTTAAAATACATAAGTTAATTAAACTCTACCTGAACATTCACGCAGTATCCTGAATTAATAATTTCACATGTAATAATTGATTAAATGTCAGTTAAAATAAGTTTTATGAAAAATTAATATAAATATTCTTCAAGAAAATACTATAGTAATTTAATAACGTTGTCTTATAAAACACTGTTTATTACGAGAAAATAAATATTATCAGTTTAGAGAAAAGCTTATTATCATATGAGCATATTGTTAGACATTTACATTATTCTTAAGCATGTCGGCACCGCACTAATTGTGAAGTAAATGATTCAATTGTTTATATTTATTCATTCAACAATCGTAAGACGGTATAACTTGTATCGAAACAGAAAGAAGTCAATGTTCATGACAGCATTACAAAAATAACTGGACAATGTCACCGTTGAATAAAAAAATCAAGAAGTTTCTTATTGTTTCCAGTTTTTCATATGTTTTTATTTTTATCTTTTTGACTGTTGATCGGAGATGTCCTGGGGTCAAATCTCGAGTCGAGCACCATTTAATTTACCTTAGATTTCCTAGTAGGATCTCGGAATCTGGGTATGCGCCCGGTGTATGGCCATAGGTTCACCACCTATTCCTAGTGGGACGTAAACGTAACTGGTGAAGCGTGAGAGTGTACTACTAACAGTCGCATCGGACATAGCAGTCGCAACTTTTACGTCTCGTTAAAACATAAGGAAATACGTAGTAAACGGCCATCTTTCGCTGGTTGGAAGGACAGCTTTAGTAAAAAATCTCAAAAAATGAGTAGCATACAAATTATTTGTCCGTCGAATGTAAACAAACAAACACTTTTTTTTTCGAAAACTCTTGACGGAGTATCCCCACTTAGCGCTATCCCTAAATCATAATCCATTTTCCTAAATCCACAATCCCTTTAAGGAATTAGGCTTAGGGATCACAGAAACGCCATGACCGTTTTTCAAGATTATCGGGATTAGAGCGCGGGTCTGTGATTTTGCATCTTGACGGCCCGTCGGCCGTTTGTTGGGCGAATTTTATTTTTGTTTGAAATGTATATTCAGTGTGGAGGAGGGGCCAGGGGCTAGAATTTATGACGGATACATGTATACCAGATCTACACAGATCTTGGGAGCGAAGAGGTTAGCAATAAAACCGTCACAATAAGTTCAACTAATCGTCACATGTACCGTTACACGTGCACTTTCCTGAATAGATAAGTAGAGGAGTGTCATATACTTCCGAATTTGCCGGTTATTTTATACGGACCAAAGCGAAAATTAGGTACCATGTTGTGTGTCTATTGTCCTACAGTAGACACAAATATAAATTCCCTGCTTTTACTGTGAAGATAATGTAATAATAATTTCCTCGCCTTGAATTACAAGCGTGATGTTAGGTTTTTTAAGGTTTTCGCTTCCGTGATCACAATATCAGGTAGTCTGTTTCCATTTTAATAAAATAGTATATTACTTCACATAAAAGAAAACTCGGTTGTAACTGACTTCAGAACTGGCTATGCCTAAACTTTTCTAATATTCCTACACTTATGGCGCCTGCTTGGAGGTCTCTCGAGACTCGTGCATGCGGAAAATACTCAAATAAAAGAAATAGTGGCCCAATATTAAGCAAACTTAATTATTTCTTTTGTCGATCTTATTGAGTGTTATGGCGTTTTTGGCAATATCATCCATCAACGGTCGAGTACAAATAGGTCACAGGTCAGTGTATATTTATAGAATTCAAGAGACTGGGAGACGTCCCAGTCGTCATCATCCGTCTGAAAAAATGTTAAATCTGGGCAATACCTAATCCGCCCCATTCGCCCTGGTTTCCATATTCAGGGGTTTATTAATATATTGGTCACATCATCAGACTACCGCATGCACAGCAGCTTGTGGTCCTCTTGCTGAGCTATTAGCGACCATCTATTACCTTCCATATCAATTGACAATGCCGGAATACAATGGCTGGAAAGTTGCTAATTTTTAGACGTACTTATATAGATGGTTCTTGCTGGAGTTCTTCTTGCTTGCTTGCTAATGACAAGCGCGTGTAGTATACTCCTCTGTCAACCTCTTATCGGATCACATACGTGATATATGATGATCACATATGCTTTTTCAAAAAAATCTTCTTTTGAGAACTCAATTTTTAAAAGTAGTGGACAACGTTTTTCAAGATATAAACGTTCCTGTCAGGGAACTCCATGCTGTGGAGTCCACGGTTGCATAATATAGCTGAGCCTATGTTAGCCGTGTACGTGATTGGTGCGTGGTGGAAGCGAGTTTGTAGCGATGAAGGTCCGAGATCAAATATTAAACACGTACAAAGTTATTAGGGCACGTGGCCGCGTGTGTATTACGATGTTGTGGCGGAATTAAATGGCCTTCGTATGACCGTAGATGTGCAGTATTGCGATCATTGCACAGGCTTCGTCTGTTAATAAGGTGGATTTTAAGAATATTTTCTTCTTTTTAAATTTGTATAAAAAACGTAAATTTACGTATTCCTATATTCCCCGATGAGGTGGGCAGCGGAATGCAGAGCACTGTCGCATTTTACCAGTTACGTTTACGTCCCACTATGGAATAGGTGGTGAGCCTATTGTCATACATCGGCCACATATCGAGACTCCAACAACTACTAGAAAATCTAAACAGGAAAATTTTGTGGTGTTCGATCTGGGAATCGAACCCGGACTTCCCGATCGGCTGTTGCACTAGCAACCTACACGACCAAGGAGACAGTTAAATTTGTTTAAATGTCAATAAATGTTTATTAGGTGTAAAGGAAAAAGGGATACATATTTTTTACGGTTTAAACTTGTGCTTGGTTTATGAAAATAAGCTGAACCCATATTCTGTGGTGAAACGTATAAAAACGTAACTGGTGAATTGTGTGAATATAGTGCACTTTTTTACTTGCCTCTACGGAGAAACACAGACGTGATAGGACGTTACATAGGTGTTGAATTATCGGCTACGATTGCATTGTACAATGAAGAATTGACACGATGATATTCAGTCGTGTAATAAATAGAATGGACGATTACACAATATGACCGAAAGTAAAAAAGCTTCGACGGGCATCTTATGGACTTGTTATTCCGTAGACGCTTCTCAAATCTTATTCGAAGTATTTACATAACAGCATAAGTTTTTAGTTACAGGCCCGTGCGGCGTTTGTCGTACCGGCAGCGAGGAAACGGTACGAATTTTACATATAGCGTTAGAAAATGTACAAAACATATATAACGTCACGCCTGTCATTCCTGAAAAGGTAGGCAGATGAGTGCAATAAGTACACTCTTGCGCTTGACATGCAAGATACAGAGTAAATAAATTTATTACAGTAAAAAATAATATTACGATTATTATATGATCTTTTTAGAAATTTTAGCTTAGTTAAGTGTCGAAGTAAAGCCTGGCGTAGTTAAATGTCGTGTCCTCTTACTGGACACGAGGTTGTCAATACAGCTACTCTGCACCTGTAAGCGTCAGTAACGATAAATCCACTCAGGAGCCTTGAATTATCGTATGCAGGTCTTTCCATTAAAAATCTTTACAACAAAGTATACTATTGTACAATGTCACAGTGACAGTTAGAAGCAAAACCTAAACGTAACTTCATGCCTGTAATCCCCGAAGAGGTAGGAAGAGGAATGCAGAATACGACCACGTTTCACCGGTTACCTTTACGTCTTACTATGGAATAGGTGGTGCCATACACCGGACACAAGCAAAGCTGTCTACTATCAGTAGGATAGTGCGAGTCTCACAGAACACTTTACATGTCGAACTTCTAACGAGAACACAACTGGTCGTTCTCGGCTCGCCGTTCAGCGCTGCCACGGCGAGGCAAACTTCATCTAACGTAGCGCGTCGGATGAAAGTTTGTTAATGGCACTGGATATGACGAGTTTTTGTGTCCTTTTTGCCTTCGCTTCAATTTGTAATAGTCGAATACATGGTGTGTACGAAATTATTATAAATAGATTTACATGATTGTCTGATTCTCTCGTTGGTTTAATTGATGGTAGCGTGATTGATGATCGAGAGGACCCGAGTTCGAAACTCAGGTTGAGTACTATTGGATTCTTCTAACTCTAATTTTACCGCAGAAAGTTTTAGTAGCAACGTGAAGTCTGGATTTATGCGTGGTGTATACATAACTTTAGGTAACCGGTGAAACGTATAGTATACTACAGTCCGCTGCCTATCTCTTCGGGAATTACAAGCGCGATGTTACGTTACACGATACTTTTGTTATATAATAAATGGGGAGAACAGGACTACGTTTATATAGAGTGCATGATGTATATCAATCCTCTGTCAATATTTACAGAGGTACGGTCATAAATGATTTCTGTTCATGAACCTGCTTAATTTCCCAACCTGTGTGGAATGTGAAGGAAATAAATGTTTGTAGGCTAAATTAAACATGGCAGTACAATCTCAGTATAAGTTCAATATCAAATTATCATTTGGTGGAAAATATTTTAAGAATTTTGATGTGAATAAGTTATGATAAATAATCGTAATATGAAAAATAAATAAGGCTTTACGAACATTAAGTAACCTTTTTGCATGACGTTCTGCAACTTTGATGTTGACATGAAGCGATCGTCTCAACAGCCACATAGATTAAATAAACAAAAAATGAGAATTTCACTCAAAATATACAATACAATACAATATACTTTATTGCACACCAAAAAGAACAAAAACAGAAAAAAACAGCTTAAATTAAAACAAAATCTGGGTAAAAAAAATACAATAAAAAAAAGTATAATATTTGCCCATCTATTATTAAGTAGCTATTTATATGGCTTAAGTGGGCTAGGCAATGGTGACACGAGAACTATCTTGTTGATTTGATAAAGAGCTTGGATTACTGAAGTACTGAGACGCGTATCCCGCCAGGCGGATATCCAGCTAGGCGGATATCCGGATGATAAATGTCTACCCCTTGTACAAACTTGCGCTGTTACGCAAAACAGTATCGCCAGGGAACGCTTGCGTTGACAGCGCGGAAAATATAATTCCAATAACGCTTAATTATTTCGAGAACCATAAATCACACATTATAATGACGACCATAATTTATCATACTTCAATTCCATCCAAAATTTCGTGAAAGTAATAAAACCAGTCATAAAATTAACCATTAAACAAATTGGTGACTTAATGGACCGCTTTTCATTAATGTTTAATTACTTTTTGGCGTCAAATTTTTTAGTAATAACTTCGATAAGCTTTTTAAAGTATATAATACCATGAGGCTACTTTCCGCAGATTAATAGTCCGTTGTGTTGAGGTAATGTTTTGTGGCAATCTTCTGCATTTATAATATCTATATACTCAGATATATCAAACATCCAGATCGTACAAATAAGTGTAATAAGAAACATATAGATAATGGTGAATTTTGATTAAAGAATAAATACCTTGATAATGATGTGTGTTGGCTTAAATATAAAGTTTCTTGCCGCCTTTTTTAAAATGCGCTATGACGTAGTGCTTTAAGGAACTGTACTCCTTTTTCATTTTATATTTATTTGTAAGAACGAGCTGGTAAGCCGGTCTGCGAAGAGCCGAGGTAAATCCATCTAATATGGGGGAAACCTCATAGGCGAGAACGTAAGATCAAAAACTTTATTTGTTGGTGTTAAAAATAAGAGCATAACTGTAAAATAATATTTTTTTGTAGAGAAAAGCGCGACTGCCTTACACTCCTCTGCATACCGCTTCGAGAAGAGACAGGCGTGATATTACATTCTTATCATATAGTATAATAATGATAGTCCGAAAGATATATGCAAAAGAAATTATATCTGTTTTAAGCGATTGTCAGTCTTCTAAATAAAGCGATAATTTTAAATTCGTTTACCTGCTAATCGTTGGTATCACTTTTAACTCTATACTATTAGGCGGACATACTAAACGGCGCGCTAAATTTACGGCGCTGTAACAAAGTCTATTAAATCTTCAGAGGAAATCAGTACACTGCATTTGCTAAACATTACATTTTTATTCGTTTAACAAAAGTACAAATAATTTGTACAATAATAATACAAAACATATTTTTAGCAATTTGCTATGGATTAATAACTAATAATGGCACCCAATAATAGCAGCTTTATTTACTATAAGTCTGTTCAATTAAAAATCCAATTAATTTGTATCGAATAACCTATAGCTGAACCTGTGATAGTTTTTTCTATCGTCTCTAGATTAAACATATTAAAAATAATTAATTTGCGAAAATATGAGTGGCATTTGTAGGAAGGGTTGCCTTGGAATTTCTTACTTATATTTGAATATATGACTATTGGCAAGTAAAAGATTGAATCCGAATTTAGTTTAGAATATTACGAGAATGTAAAAATTGTTATGCAGCAACATACCTATGAAGACGTGAAGATAATTTAGGAAGATCATAGAGTTCTTAGACTGAAATATATCTATGGTCAATTTCAACTTCAGAACACGTCATATTAGTATTGGTTGAAATAAATGATTTCAAATGCCCATTTACATTGTTAAAAGATCTTTAATCGCTGTAATATCTGCAACTCTTTCTACAACTTCTTTATAATATCTTTTTCGTCAATCCATTTGCTATGTATGTCTCTAAATTCTGATGAGAAATTGGGGATCAATTCGATGTTCCACTTTTTTGGCGTAGATTAACCAGATAGCACCCCTATGTAAGGAGAGGACCGATTGGGGAGGCCGTCAGATCGTATGTTTTTATTGGAATTTCCACTGATCTCAGTAACTGAGGTATATAAAGCTAGCATTATAGCCTCTGTGAGTATGATCTAGTTTCTTTGAGAGTAATACAAGGCAGTTCACCATGTCGCTGGTTATTGTAGGTAAGGATTGAATGTATTTCAGTAGTATATGTACATCGGACCCCTCAGTTTCAAATCGAACGGACACAGAACAAGGCATGGGTGTCTTCACACCATTAATTTTACGGGTGGTGACGCCAGCCGCACTCTTGTCTTTTGACTAATCGAATATCAATATTCAAAACCATAGCCATTTGTGGGTCTGTTTATAAAAATAGTTGCTTCTTGTATAAATGCACCTGAAAATTCTATTCTTCAGTGCACTCCTCGATTTTAAAGATGCAGATGTTTTTAGAACTTTTCTATATCTATTATATATAAATATATAATATATACTTTACAGTTTCGAACCTTTAAAACAAATAAAAGGTTTCGAAAGTTCAAAGGTTACGTTAAGAGGCCAATTTATATGAGGCTTAAATATCTCTGCATAGATCACTGCATAGTAAACATGTCTCTGGTAATTATTTAGGACTTTCGAAGAACAGGTGCTTTATTTTTATAACAATACATAACACCACTCTTGTTTTACCCGAAGACGCAAGTAAAGAAGTGTAGTACACTCCAACATTTCGCCACTTACGTATGCGTGCCGTCATGAAATAGGTAGCCTGTTACCAAACACCGGGCGCAAATCCGTACTCCGAGCCACTACTGGAAATTTTAACTAGAAATTCTAGTTAGAACAATCTATTAGTACCCGGACCGGGATCTGTGGTCGCGCTCGTAACCACTTGAACTACGAGGCTGTTGATTTAACGACAACACTTTATTGGAAATATTTAATAATGGCGATTCGGTATATATTTAATTAAATTTTATTCCCACTTGTTCCTGCAGCGTAGGCGGTGAAAAAAACTAGTCTTTGCTACCTGTCGCCCGCTTACCCAACAAGGGAATTGTCGACATAAAACTCCCGTTATTAGACGAGGTCTACCTCCAACAGTGAACTGCGATAGGACGATAATATAAAGTTATATTAGATATGCTCTGTAGGAGCTAAACCCACTGTAAGTTCATTGCTATATCAAGTAAATAAAATGTTTTTTGTCCGCATCGCCCGTGATTTACACCATGGAGTTTTATTCGCTAGAGCTGTTGCCAAGCGAACAAAATTCTGTGGCGCCGGTGTTTGCACAAACCTGTTTAGCACTTAATTGGTTTTCAAAGTTGAAAAATTTCCATTTGAAATACTCATTCGCTTGGATTGTTTCAGTTTGTTTGTGGTCATATTGAATTTATTTTTAAGAATTATTGTTTTCGCTTTTTCAAATCTATATTTAAAGTAGACATACACCCATATATACGGACATATACGTATATACAACGATGTACTACATATATGTACGTTCTTTATGCAGTAATATCGTTAATTATGAATAATATAATTTATACTTTTTGTGTCTTTTGTTTATTTCACATCCCATACGTAATTTTGATACCATAGCGGTAATTCACATAAACGATATGCTTTTTGAAATATTGTTTTAATCAACTGAGACGAGACTTAAATGAAGAATAAATGTTTATATTGAAATTATTTTTCACCCCGTAATAAAGTTCGTGGGCGAGAATAGCTGATTGAAATTTATTTGAGGTAGAAATTAACATTTATATCAACACCAGACGTAATAGGTCAACACAGAAGTGCGCTTAAAAATTCAAACCGTTCAATTACTTAACAATTCGACGACATCATTTCATCAAGTTTTCATTGTTCCATTAACGGTATTTTGAGTAAATTGTGGACACACTCTGCAACCGGTCAAGTGTGGGCTTGAAAAGTTAATAAGCGGTCGAGAACATATTGGAGAGTATTATTACCTAGATATTTACGTTTATCGGTGAACATTGACATTCAAATTTAAAAAATGCACACAATTTTGCACCGTCGAAGTTGAGGATGAAGATTTGAAATGGAGCAGGCATTGCACCAAAATGACGATTGTGACGAAAAATCGCGAGCAGAAAACGAACGCGAACAAATTCAAAACGAAATTCTTCATGACAGTTCGAGGGGAACTTTATTACGTCACTTAAGTAATTCATCCAATTTGCATAAGAAAACAATTCAGCCTTGAGTACAGCAAAACTAAGAGCCTAATCCAAATGATATTGTCAGCGCAATAATTACAGGACACCATCGCGTACATACTAATTACGACTTAATAAGTTCGCTGTAAACTTTGACAGGCCGCGAGAAGCGACGACGCTTGGTGAATTTAAATTCAACGTTTAGTTTCATTTGTACGAGTACATGTGCGACTTAATCTCGTACAATAGTCGTTGTAAATGTGAAAGATCGTGTGTGGTTAGTACGATCATCCCTTAGTTCACTCGGTCAGAGATTAATTATTTCTGTCGATAATTCCTTCGTTCGTTCATATTCGTTTTTGTTGCACATCATACAACCGATCGAAGGGACATTCAATTGATCTGAACGGTCTCCACGTAAGACATTGCTCGAAAACGTTTTTAAGTTCGAGTCATATCGAAAAATGTTATCAATTATTGGAGTTGCAAGTCTATTTTCATTGAAATACCGACGTATCTCTCGATTGATTACTCAAAAACCTTAACTTTTGGTACAAAATTTCGGCGATACATACTGTAATAATACAATATTTACAATAGATATCCATTTAACAGTGTAATATTGGCACGAGAATCGGCAAACATGAAACAGCTGGTTCTGTATGTCAAGCTGTTGTAGCCCACATACCTTCCCTATATTGTCTTGTAAGCTAGATCATAAACTGTAGAACTCATTAGAAAATGATTCAATCGGAGAATCGTTGTGTGAACAATATTTTATTTTCATTGTAATGCTTTTAAATTTGTATAAACGTAAGCATAATCGGTGTACCCACTACTGTGTAGGAGCGTAGTACACTCTTTTGCCTACCTCTTCGGAGTTTACAGGCGTGATATTATGTATAATAACTACACGCGTGGTGCTAGGTTTCTCTTTAAATGCTTATATCTTTACATTCTCTTCTTAATTCTAACATCGAATCATAATGTTACACCTATATTTTTCCGATGAGGTAGGCCTATTAGTATGGTGCTCCTACATTGTACCTATTACGTTTACTTTAAAATTATTACCTGTCCATTACCAAAACCGTATCCCGGGTGTGTACTGTGAACAGAAAACATGAGCCGGATAGAATGATCAGCTGTGTTCCCTTTGGCTTCGCGCCGCATGACACACCTCGCCTTGACCGGCAACTGTTGCCAAGTGCGCGAGGTTGTCGCGTTATTGTGTCACTGACATCGGCGGGGCCAAGAACGTCGCGCTGCGATAAGGACTTCGTAGTTTTGATAGGAAGTGTCCGCGCCTTCCTTTCACACGCAAAGGGTACGTGCTAGCAGCGTGAGAGCTTAGAGCTTGTGGGGTAACAGCTGGACGAACCTGGATGAATAGGCCCAAGAACGCGTGACATGATGCGGATGGAGAGATGTAGAATGATACCAGATGTTTTTTGGTAACAAGACTGCAGGAACGGGAGCGTAAGTGAGATCGTTCATCTTGTATTCATAATGTATGTAACTTTAATCACAAACTAACTGTATTTATTTTTTTATTTAACTATATTTAATGGATATGTGCCCGGTGTATGGCAGTAGGCTCACCATACCACACCTGTACCATAGTGGGACGTAAACGTAACTGGTGAAATGTAGGAGTGTAATATCCTCCTTAACCCACCTTTTCAGGGTAATGACTCACTTTCTTATAAATAAATATGCTATTTCAAATATGATAGTTATGAATCGATCATTTTAGAATAAATAATTTATTTATCTATCCTCAATGGGGACGCCTCGTGCAATTATTTACATTAATTAATACGGATCATAATAAATTTGGAACTAGGTTTTCTATATTAAATAATAACAACAATTGTAACTTCGAAATTGAGCTCATATAACAACAAAATTCAAATAGGAACATAAGGCAAGGAAGGAAGCAACGTAACGTAAAAGAGCGCGGTATGAGGACGTTTCTAGAACGTTCAGCGAGTGATAATGCACCGATAATGTTCCTTGGACGTTTGGAAATTTGCAAACGTAACACTGGTAGTACTGCCTCGTTGGTCGTGTTGGTTGCAAGTGCGACTGCCGATCGGAAGGTCCCGGATTCGATTCCTGGGTCGAACGCTACAAAATTTTCTAACTAGAAATTTTTCTACTAGAAAACCTAATTAGAATTCTGGTAGTGGTTCGGAGTCTGGATATGTGCCCGATGCATGGCAATAGCCTCACCACCTATTACATAGTGGGACGTAAACG
>DWEI01002851.1:0-13636 GCA_018245875.1 Mysoria ambigua | reverse complement strand
ATCTTAAAATGTACATTTTGTGCGCGCTAGGACTTGAACCCGGGTTCACGGAGTGTGAGTTCCTTATTAACAAATGGAAACTGGTCAACTTATTTAAAATCATCTATCTAAGATCTTACTTTATAAGATCTTTTTTTTACTGCCTCGTTGCTCGTGTTGGTTGCAAGTGCGACTGCCGATCGGGTGGTTTTAGGTTCGATTGCTGGGTCGAACACTACAAAAATTTTCTATTTTAGAATTTTTTAGTAGTGGTTCGGAGTCTGGGTATGTACTCGATACAAGGCAAAAGTCTCACCACCTATTCCATAGTTAGACGCAAACTTAGCTGGTTATTCGTGGAAGTATTCTGCATTCCTCTGCATACCTCTTACAGGCGTGATTTTAAGTTTAAAAGGATTCAATATACATAAAACATTTATAGTTATTTGATGCTAGCTTAGAACATTTGGATCTCGGAAAAAAGGAAACAAGAAATCGTCGCATGTGAAAAAAAATACAGGATTTGTCATTGTTAACGTTATTATATTAATACTAGTTATTGGTAGCAATTTTCGTTCGCCTTTCCAAACTCAGCCGATAGTCGTCGACGGCTTTCATCATGATGTCCAGTCTCACTCTAATCTGCGGCGTGCTGCTCTGCTCCGCCTGCCCCACCACTCGGTACTTGCGCAGGATCGCCGCCAGTGCCGTCTTTATCGACATCAGTGCGTACTGGTAACCTAAACATCATGCACATGGATACATGAATACAACACACAGGTAACCAGTTGTACACTAAGGACAAGTGCAGAGATATTTGGCACTCAGTGTTCTTTGCCTACCCTGATGTACCTAGCGCAAAGATACATAGATATATTCCTAAACCTTGTATTAGTGAATAATTAGAAAAATATGAAATAATTAAAATGTTGCAATATTTATTTATCCACAACGTTAACTATACGTAATGATTGCTTATTCACAATGAATTGTCATCATAACCAATACCTATTATTGTTTGGTGACCTAGAGTGTATGCTGTAATAAGGGAAACCAAAACTTTCAAAAAAGACCTAAGTTAAGGCTTTCATCGATAAGACAGAATAAGGCTAATGAAAGCGACGCCAGTCGAAGTGCATATAATCACGAATCCATTTTAGGTATTCTTTTTAATGTGCAACATTCAACGATGAACTCGGTTTAATCGATATCACTCTTGTTATTTATAAAATTTGCTGAGCAATTGATTATGTACCCAATGTACCTTCGATCTGCTTAAAAATATTACTATATTCCTTTATCAAGCTGAAATTTAAGCGCATTCAAATACGTTCGAATTGGCAATTGAAATTTGAAGTTTTATAATCTTACCAAGACAATTTCTAGGTCCATTGCTGAAGGGCATGTAACTGCAGGCGTGTTTCAGATTGAACCTTTCCGGCAGGAATCTGTCGGGATCAAAGACCTCCGCATCGGGGCCCCAGTAGTTAGGGTCACGATGCGACCCCCAAATTGATATAACTATTCCTGATCCAGCAGGGAGCGTGTATCCGCTTGAGGCTTAAGAAAAAAATAAGTAAAATGATATATTTTTACATTCATATTCGGTGCTAAGTGTAAGTGAGGACTTCCATTCACTTTTACGTGAAAAGACAAAAGCGAAATAAATCGGATTATTGAATAATATTTGAAATTTAGTGAAGAAAATAACCAAGCTAAAATTATGTTTCCATGTACTACGAAAAAATATTTTAATTAAATAATAAAACTCTGTGTAATATGTACTACTGTGTACAAAAATATTTGCTGTAAATTTTATTCTGAAAATTGATGGTAGATACTGTGCTTAGCACCGCGCGATATTTGGCATAGATCTGTCATTCAGTTTGTTAAACAAGCTGTTCCAACAAACTGTAATGAAGAAAAATTATCACTTCGTGGAAGGCGTTTTGAATCGATCGTAACTCTGAAACCTGTACGAAACGTTTGTACATTTGAACTTCAAAGAATGGGGACTATTGTGACACCCATAAATGTAAGTCGTATCAATTTTCGCTGCTGAAACGTGGAAGTATCCAACCTACCTCTGGCCAGCACTTTGGAGAGATGTACACGTGACCTATTTTTGTCATATTCAAAAGTACTCGACACTTTTATAATAATTTATGTGCATACTTACGCAGCTTAATATCCTGTAATACTTTTCTTATTATAAAAGGTACGGGGGGAAAGAGTCGCAACGACTCTTTCACTACACGTTCTAGATATTTCAATTTCATTAAATCATCTTTTTCTAAGAGGCGATCGGAATCACCGAACACCTCTTGTAGTCTGAAAAATGGACAAGGATTTTTTATTATTTGCGATTTTGCCCACAATACTTAGAGTATTATTTAGTAAAATTATGATTATTACAGTTCGATTGAACATTGCAAACACTTTACAAATATAAATGTATTTATACATCAATGGCCTTATGAATTCACGGACTAAAATTTACGTACATCTGTTCACTCGAGCGATTAGGATGATATATTTCATAACAATTTTATTCGTACAATTCTACATATCAATAGGAGTCTATCATTAAATTAAACTCGCGTATCACACAGTGCGATAAAACAGGGATATTATTTACAAACGCACTCACTACCAGTACAATGATAGCTCAAACAATGCAACAATTTTATAAAGCAATTTGATCCACTCACTCTTCGAACAGCCGCCCCTGCACCGCGGGATACTTGGCCAGCAGCAGCAGCGTGTAGCCCACGGCCACGGCGGACGTGTCCGTGCCGGCGATGATCAGCGTCAGCACTTCCTCCCTCAGCTCCACGTTGTCGTAGCCCTTCTCACCGCCGGACAACGATATGAGGAGGTCCAGGAACGTGTTTCTTCGGTAACTGTCCAAATCTGAAACAGCAGCATATCTAGACGCTTAATTTGCTGCTGCGCATATGCAATCAACGTAATGAAGTAAGCTTCAAATTTGTCCGAGCTGCTTCTGTGAGTACTGACCGTTTACTATGTACGTTGAGACTGTCAATGTACCAATTTAAATTAAGTATGGAATATAGGAGAGCACTATTAAAGGTTCTCTGGCGTGACCTCGTTGCGAGCGGCGAGAACTCATGAGCGAGGACCTCGGATAGATCCGAATCCAGGTGATACCAAAATATCCGTCGTTAGATAAGGACATAGTTAAAATAGTCACGTAGGTAGAGTACTTGCATATCCATATACGCAACGTATAAAAAGAATATATAGCTTATTTGACCCAAAATTTTACAAGGTCAAGTTTCACCTTTCCTATTCCACTTAATATTTGTAACAGCAAGTGAATAGCGCATAAAATTACCATAATGGCTGTCGGATTCCGTTTGATCGTTTTTCCTGTTCTTCAGTTCATTTCGTTTGTCTTCAATTACCTTGACAAAAAATCAAATATTTGATGTAATGAAATATCATACAGATAATATGTAAATAGCAATCGCCACGAACTGGTGTAGATACGATGTAACCAATTTAGTTAATAATTAAATTTATTATGTATACATATTCCTGTAGTAAATTTATATCAAACAATAGAGAAAGTTCTAGAAATAGGTACTACTTAACCTAATTTTTGCGCGTATTTGAAATTTCATTTAAGTTTTTTTTTGCCACTGAGATGCCAGCCATAAATTACGTCCAGGAATTATATGATTTTTAACTACCCCTACATCTAGAAAATTATTAAATTTATACAGTGTTCCGATATTTTTTTTCATTTCCCTTTTTTAATATTTTCCCATGAAGTTAATGGTTCCTAGGTTACATTCCACTAAGGGTTCACAACGACCAAAACACTCTTTGGGCCTTTCCACTAAGCGCCCACGACCATTGTGGTCGTGTTGAAAATGTCACTAATGACGTCATGACTCTCGCTCACGCGAAGCTCCCAACAACCATTTTAAGACTTGGGTCGTCGTGAGCGCTGTCAGAATTAGAGGGATTTTAAAATGTCAAAGCAATAAATATACTCGTACCTATGTCAAATGCTTGTTTTTATACTTCAACGCTCTAAACGCTCCATAATCCATTCCACTAGGGCTTACGATCACAACGCTCGCGCCTCAGTGGAACGGTCAAATTCGTGGCCGTGAGCGTGATCGCTATGAATACTGGAACGCACTCTTAAGTATATTATATTTTTAAAATGTGACGTCACCAATTCCAGGATCCTCTCATGCTTGCCACACAATGTTACGTTTCGTGGACCCCCTCCCCCCTCGCCCCCGTTAACGTGCGACGTAATTTATGGATGACCCCTAATGGGACTTGTAATCTTATATTTTGTTGTCTACAAACTTCATTTCCTAATACAACATTGAACGCGATCTGCATGAGGTGCCGGTTGTTATTGTACCAACAAACAGACGTTCATGAGAAATCCGTCAGCGGCATTTTGAGTTTTAACTAATAACACTAATTATATTTCATTACTTAATCCGTCATACCTTAATTGTTCTAGATATTATAAAAACTGTAGTACCTTATCAGTGAAATCATGCAACTCCTTTATAGATTTTTTGAGTTTGAGGTACTGCGGAAACAGTCTGTACAGCCATTCTGGTTGTAACCATAGGTGGAATATACGCTCACATACCAAGGTCAAGACCGTGTTCATGGCCTTTAAGAACGGCGAGTTTAAGTTTCCAAGCACATTTATTTTCACACCCATCGCGGTTTCTATAAAAAAATCGATTTGCGTATAATCGAAATACAAACAGTAATTTACTGATGAACCATATATTGATCAACATAACCAAGAATACCTGTTTAATTATTATAAATATCTTGGGTCATCTCCACACACGGCCACCTGATCCCAAAGTAAGCGTCAAGAGAGCATGTGGTGTGGTAACCAGGCGGCTGATAAACTACATATATACATATAAATATAATTATAGCTAAATAGATATTTTTTTACACCCAGACAAATATTTGAGCTCATCACACAAATATTTATTTTGGTTGGGAATCGAACCCACGACCCCCGGCGCAACGGTCAGGTTCACCAGATTTTTAGACTACTTTCGAATTTGCTAGAATAGTAATGAATGATTGAAAATTTCAAACATTACAAGGACACTATGGAGATGTCCTAAGATATTTATTACTATTCTCATAGCGCTCTACGGTGTGTCGGTTTTCATGGTTTCTTTTACTATTATACCAATTAATATTCAATGTTAAAAACACGAGTCTGAACAACGAGATCGACTTACATTTTAACTCAAATGTCTAGAAGTTGAAAATAGAAATATTCGAGTTTTGGAAAACAGTATATACTCACCAAGTACTGAATCTAAAGTATAGCTGCTGATAAGAGGCCAAATACTAAATTTGCCCTTATTAGAGTGTACCTCCAACTGCGTCGCCAACTTGTCACTCTGCTCCGAGAACACTTGCACGAAATTTTCCACGATTTTTGGGCTGAAGGCCGGCAGTAAAATCTTACGCCTGCGTCTCCATATTGAAACTGAATAAAACGTTATAATTACACACACAGATAATGTTATTACACACACGTATGAGTGCAAATCTGTCGAAATTATATCTTAGTATGAATATTTTTTTTATTACACAATTATAACATTCTTTTATTTAAACATAAAATTCCGTGTTATTTGATGTTTAAGATTATGTATAATAAAATGTTAAATCAATTTATATGAATTCTTCACGTTTGCCGCACCTGGTGCAAATATCCCGCCATTGCCAATAACGCTCCTGATGAAGCGGTGAAGGTCGTCTTTCTCCAAACACACCTTAAGTACTGTTTCTGTGTCGACTGGATTCACCACCACTACAATGAAAATGTCTATAAGAACGTAATATTACAGGAACAATCAATTGTAGATGAACTAAGTCACATCAATAAGGATATCGAGTATCGTAAGGCGGAGTATTTGACCCTTGGCGCTACACAATAACAATCCTGACGTGAAGATAGAGATATAGTCTTGTTATAATTGTTGATTTTTGTTTATATTTTTTCTCTGTTGTTTGGACGAAATAAACGTTTTTCTATTCTATTCTATTCTTAATGAATAACAAATAAATACCGAATAGATTAGAAAGAAATAATTCATAAATCAATAATAAATGAATAACAGATAAATAATAGATCAATATATAATGAATAAGTGTATAATGATAAATATATGTTTTTTAAGAAAAACATATTTTTTTACGTTATTTCTTTTATATAAATCATAAGTTAATAAATTTTAAATAGGTAATAAAAAAATTAAAATAAATAATGAAATGAAATACTTATATAAAATAAATATTAAGTAAATTGATAAATAAATAAAATAAAATTAAAAGTTACAGGTTTTTAAAAAAACGAAGATTGCCTTAAGAAAATATTACTATTTAAATTTACAAAATTAGCACTACTCTTACAGAAATACAATATATGATTCAGCCAGCCGCGGGCCGCCCCCTTGGTGGTCATCGCCCCGTAGCTTAACCTCTTCAGTGTGTTCATGATATCTGGAAATAATTTGTCATAAAACTTAAGATGTTTACTTACGTGTGTCTACTATATTATATTGTTAGTAGAAAAATAATACAAAAAATAATTTTATTGAAATCATTAAATAGGAAAGTCCCTTACAAGAACAGGTAAGATGAATGACATATTATTTTATATTTTCTCCTTTTTTCACAATTTTATAGCTTAAATTTAAAAATACATTATTTTTAACTAAATCAAATCAATATGACAATTATAATTTAATAACTTAAACAGATATAAGTCTTTACACTTCGAAAATATTGCATTGGCGAAATAAAAATGTAGATAAGAATTTTAAACTTCAATATTAAATACAAGATTTCCTTACCCTCATTGTTTCCTATAAACGTATGGGCGATCCCGATAACAGGCATTTCAGTCTCTGTGGTCGGGATTAACTTAGCCAACTGATACATTCGTCGCCTCCTATATCTGAAGACTACAGTACAGAACAGGACAACGGCTAAGCACGCTATAAGAATCATCTCGCCACCGGCCTAGCGTTTAACTTAGTTCCTCGAGCAAATAAGACTGAATGAGCGCTAAGCGTCCGCAGATTTATTACGCGCGTAATCTGTACCAGATACGTGCGATTGTGTACAAAATATGCTAGTTTATATTTATCTATTTTCCTGCATACGACCGTCATGCTGACCGCACAAATTTTCCTTGTGTAATAACAGCGGGGTTGGTGAGTTCAAGGAGCTCATGTACGGTAAGATCCGCAAATTCAAACAATGACACTATACAAAACTGGCCACTACTTTAACGCGTGGACTGACACGAAAGATAGACCATTTGTGGCACGCGACGTGAATTTTAATTTTAGCTCTGTTAGGGGCGCAAGCTAAATGTATATTGGCTGAAGCGACCACAAAATCACGCGGCCCGAATACCTCGTTTAGTATGACGAATAGTTTGACTTTTAAATGAACGAAGCTATGAACAATCGGTACACAATAAAATAAGGGATATATATCGTGACGGGACATAAAACGTTACACAACTTATGAATCGTAGGTCATGTTGGTAGATACTATAGTCCTCTGTCTAGCTCTTACAGGAAATATCGATGCGATGGTATCCTGTTTATTTTTAAATATTGTCATTTGTATAGACTAGAATCACCAGATTACTGTAATTACGTAACTACGTAAAAACAAGGACTACTGTAATTACGTAAAAACAAGGACTAGTTGTTAAAGCAAAACCTATTTGAAAATAGTAATTTGCTTAATTAATGAGTAGGTATAACTATTTACATTTTTGTTTATTTTCTAACCGAACTTGGACATTCTTATCTTTTATACATCTAAGTTATCTAAGCGTGAGTAAAATAGTCGCAATTATCCTGCAGTTGAAGTAAATAATTAAGTCATTTACGGAATTATACAGCTGTATATTATATTTTTATAACATGCCGTACGCCATATAATATACACGTCAGGACTCGAACCATAGACATTTGCGGCTCTTAGTGCTCTATCCCTACCTCGTGTGAGGCCTGACACGACGGTGTAATAGTAATAAGTCCATAACTTAAAATCCGTATTAAATAAATAGGAATTTTGTGGCTCGTTTCAATCTATACTTTGCGTGATTGTTGCCGTTTAAAGTAGATTAAGAATTTTTTTGTTTTTGTATAGATGATAATAATACTTGCCAGTAACTTTTGAACTGACTCGTTAAATACGTCAACACGATCAACCTTTTTGTTCCACTGTTGGGTAAGGTTAATATGCTATCGGAACAGACCGAGTTAAGACTTAGTCTGCTTCACTGGCGACGTGCGGCATGAGCTGAAGATTGAACTCAGCGGCGTGCTGAAGATGAACGTTACTGATATAGATCATTTATTCAGTAAGAATTACAGGTAGGTGAATATTTGGAACGGAATACAGAAATACCTCAAATAATTAGTAATCGTAAATCCAAGTCGATTAGACTAAACTTTTCACACAGATTCAACGTTGCGCAAGATACAAAATCGACGGACGACCAAAAAGCATTTTGAAGACTAGTCGCACTACGCTTTGCTTTTGGCAAATTTAAAAATGGCAGTAAATTTTTCCGCTTCTTGCGTTAATCTTTTCCAATGTCCAAATTATCTCCTATAGGTACCCATCATGTTATGCGCCTTTCCAGGTATACTAGGTATTGACTTACCTGAAATTTTTGGCCATCCTTCAAAAACATGCGTAAGTCAAGTACATATATGTATGAACGACCAATAAACGTTTTAATAGTAAAAGTTATGATTCGATATTTTCAGTACTTATAAAAAATATTAATACGTATAAGTACAAAATTAACCAACTAACTAGGGAAACCCACTAATAGCCTGCAAAATAGTTGCACTTTCCTACACGACCTCATTGCTCACGAAAAATCTTCTATATATCTGAACTAGTTGAACTGTCCCGTAAAATACATACTTGAGTTATACGTTGAAGTTGAAGCGAGTAACTATAAGTTAATAACTATAAGTTAATAATGTACATAAAGTCAGGGTACATTCAACAGTATAATTTACATAATTGATTTCTAAATACGGATAACGATAACAGTAAAGAATAAATTATAATGATAGTTAAACGAGAAGTTCTTGAACTAAAATGTCAAATGCATAGCATCGTTTAGTTTCAGTTAGTCAATTGGCTCACCACAACATAAACTGACAGCCAACGCAGGTATTAATGATGCACAAATTGTAGTTTACCTATAAATAAACAAGGCTATAAAGTACCAGACTGGCTATATATGTATGTACATTAAATAATCTCAAGTATAATTGCCGTATTAGTCGCATTGGTGCCAAACGTTCCAATACCGGAGTAACATGCTTCAAATCAGTATCGATATTTTTCAAATTTAGATTGTCCAGTAATGGATCGCAATCTGGGGATGTTCCCGGCTTAAGACAATAGTCTCACCACTATTTCCATATTGGGACGTAAACGTAATTGACGATCCGTGAAATACATTAAATTTTTCTGCCTACCTCTTAGATGTTTACAGGCTTGATATTACAAATGTTACGAGTATATAACTAATTAAGTTACACTTACACTGATACCTTTAATGAATTCTGTTTCAGTTACAGTTCTCAGAGCTCCAAACCATGTATTTATTTAGGTATTTAATTATGTACACGTATTTACACATGTATACTAATGTATACATACATGTATTTATTTAAGTATTTAATTACACAGCGTTATATACATGTGTTATACTACAGTTAGTAGTATATCTGGAATTAAAAAGAGGTGGACTCGAAATTTGCAAGGACTACACCAATATTATCAGTCTAAACAGTTACGTAACTCTACGTAACTTCACGCTTGTAATCCCCTAAGAGGGAGGCTGAGGAATGCAGAACAGTCCCACGTTGTTTACGCCCCACTATGGAATAAGTAGTGAGCCTATTGCCATGCATCAGACACATATCCAAATTCCGAAACACTACTAGAAAATCTAAATTAGAAAATTTTTTGGTGTTCTGCTCGGAAATCGAAACCAGGACCTCCCGATCGGTTGTCGCACTTGCAACCAACACGTTTAACTATACAGTAACACTGGAATCTAAAACTAATCTCTGTTTTTTAATGTCAATTTGTTCGACCAAAATGAAGGCTAATAGAAAGATTATCTCTGAATGTAGGTAATTAATAAAATAGAGTAGAGGAAATTAATAAAATGTTTGAAAACACACGTTGTATAGTTCTGGTTGACTAGTTATATAAACGGTAACAGTCTTGGTTCTTATAAGAATAATCTATGTGTATGTTATTATATTATGTATTGATCGCCAAGTAAGTATCGTAAGTAGGAGTATAAAGATAAAAAAATCAAACAACCAAAAAAAATTGTTAAAAAAATATATAAAACTTGTACTCGTATACTGTGATAAAATAAGTAACGCAATCGTAATATACATATATTAGGCCTGTAGTCCCCGGCGAGGTAGGAATGCAGAACACTTCCATGTTTCCCTAGTTGCGTTTACATTCCACTAATGGATAAGTGCCGAGCCTATTGCCATATACCGAGCGCAAGTTCAATCTTCGAACGACGAATGGAAATTCCATATGAATTGCCTCTGTCTACGTGAAGGAAAATCTGTAAATAAAACAGGTAAAACAAACGGATTGAAAAATTATTAGGTTAAGGCTCCGTCCTGATATCCTTACATTACGGGAGGGGGGGGGGAGGGGGCTCCCGTAATGTAAGCATGTAACAAAGCTTTCTGTGTTGGACACGACCTTCAGAAATGATGAATAGTAAGAATAATGTAAACAGAACAATAATTCACAATAGCGCTAGAGATTTGACAGCAAGTACGAAAAAAAACCGCGGCGTCAACGTTTTCTAAATATTATTGGTAATATACGAATTATGGCTCAAAGAATAAATACTTGTGCTCATCACACAAATATTTACTCTAGGTGGGTATCGAACCCACGTTTCCCGGCGCAACGGTCAGGTTCGCTAACCTCTGACAACCAAGTCATTAAGTCGTATAAAACAGGTTTTAGTTAGTTATTCAAACAGAAGGTTGACTCGCACGAACCTTAATAAATATTTCTATACTTTCAACTAAAGCAAGGATATAACACACGGCAATTCTTAATATATTTTTATATATTATGTACGTATATAAAAAAATCTTGTAGAAAGTCTAGGTCCGTATCTACATCTGTCCGTAAACAAGACATTTTCAATTAAAGCTTTATAGAGATTCATATATGTATTAAAACATACCTGATAACTAGGTAATAAAAAAATATTACATCTTGAAGACTACTTCGACCACAAATTAATTATAGTCATTAAAGTTTTAACGCAGGTATTTCATATTTATTATTTATCGCATATAGGATAAATACATAAGGTCATCGAGTGGGGCCCGCGTCTCAGTAAAAGGAATGTAGGTCGCGCTCCTATCAGATGGTTTGACGACGTGACGACGGCAGGGTACTGCTCGATTCGGAAGGCTCAGGACCGGGAGGAGTGGCGACGATTAGGGTAGGCCTATACTCGGCAGTGGACCTCCAAAGGCTGGTGATAACGATGACAGCATAATTACAGCCTTACGTTTATATTATTCAAATTTTCAGAAAAATGAACGATTTAAGGATATAGCAATGAACACAGTAACGAATCATCTTAATATTAATATTTAAGTAAACGATAATCTCTGCATAAACCTAGCATCAGGAAACTACCCCAGTTGTGCAAATGTGATGCAAATGAAAGAAAAAAAATCTGTCATTCTATTGTTTACTACACAAACGCGCAGTGCACAGCACTTCACAATCAACAAACAATACATTCTGCATAAAAAAATTGCTAATGAAAGAATAATGCCATAGAGTTATATAAAGAAGTAGTGGCTGTATACATAAATGACCTCCGCTGTAACCCAAATAAGTTCATATTGTCGCTACTTCCAACATCTTGGATACCTAACACTATTTGCATATATATGTTTACGTAACTATGTTAATATAACTTCACGCCTGTAATCCCCGAAGAGGTAGGCGGAGGACTGCAGAACATTCCTACGATTCACCAGTTACATTTACGTCCCAAAGTGGAATAGGTGGTGAGCCTATTGCCGTGCATCGGGCACATATCCTATCGGGCACAGACCCTGAACCACTACCGGAATTCTTATTTAGATCCTCTAGTAGAAAATTTTCGATACAGATTTTTTTTTGTAACGTTCGACCCCGAAATCGAACCCGGGATCGGTATTCGCACATACAACTAACACGACCAACAAGACAGTCAAGAAAGAAATTAAATCAAATGTCGTTATATCCATAAAAATTTAATCGCCTGCCGATGTGTGCATGAATCCTGGAAACGCATAGTTTTAGAGCATCGCTAATGTGAACGAAACCAAGACTCAGCTGTCAGACTTCAAATAGGTCTGACACTGACTCATGCCGGAGTCGAAAGTCTTCGAAACTGGCAAACATACGAAGCACAACTGGTCTATAAGGATAGAGTTATTTGGCACTTAGTGTCTCCAGCCCACACAGAAAGGGACCGGCATAATATGATAATGTGATAGCGAATCACATTATATAGCCAATCCTTGACATTAAAACATTTTAATGGTAACTAATACATTTACATAACAAGCCTTAGTTTTATTTTCGTAGTCGTAATTGTCGGATCACTATGAAAGGTACCGTAGTTACCTGTTTGTGCTTACAAGCTCTTGCTGAAAGTGTTACGTGCGCAAAAAGCGTCCACGTAATGATTCCTTTTGATTGATATGTAAATATTTACAATGCTATATTCTGCACTAGGTATATGGTATTGGTACATCTTCACCACTGACTCAAGGCTTCTAGTAATTAGCTACATTAAGTGCCGATTACTTTTGATTGATATGTAAATATTTACAATGCTATATTCTACACTAGGTATACGATATCGGAACTTGTAGCGTTGTCAGTTTTATGTTTATTAATAATGCATGTAATTGAAGATCATAAAATGGATGTAGGTAGTTAAGTACTACACATATTTATGTCCGGGACTAATGACCAATAAAATTTTATCTGCCATTGGCCCTATGTCAAACAGCTTGTATATAGGTAAATATCAAATGACATACAGGCCGTTTTATATCCATTATGAATATTTAGAAACATAAATCAGACAAAGCCTTAGCGATTAGTTGGTTCGTACAACGAAACTTAGTTCATCTATTAGATTTTCTACTCGAAATTTCTAGTAGTGGCTCAGTCTGAATTTGTGCCCGGTGTCTGGAAATAGGCTCATTGTATGGTGGGACGTGGCCGGTGAACGTAGGAGCATACTTCATTTATCTACCTACCCGTCAGGAGAAACGTAAGCATGATACGAGTAAATACATGAAACACATGATCATTTAAATTTTCTACGATGGAAAGTAGCTGATATGTTAGAGAAACTCCACAGAGAAAAGAACAAAATCATATACCTAGACAAAAAGGATGAACAGGCGAGCTAAGGGTGAAAGCCGAGGGGCGTAACGCGGACGCCAGGTCGGCATATCCTACTTACTTCATTTGGATAAGGATTAATATC
>DWEI01002850.1:0-13638 GCA_018245875.1 Mysoria ambigua | reverse complement strand
TTTTCTAATTTAGATTTTCTAGTAGTAGTTCGGAGTCTGGATATGTGCCCGATGCATGGCAATAGGCTCACCACCTACTCCAATATGGGACGTACACGTAACTGGAGAAACGTGGGAGTGTTCTGTATCGCTCTGCCTACCTCACCGGTGATTATATACGTGAAGTTACGTTACGTATAAATATAAAAAGGTACCAAAATATTTAATAGAAATAATTAACTTATACGCAAGAACGTTAGGCATCGGGCTAGTGATATACAATATTGAGCAATATCGTACGATACATCGTTTTCAATTAATTACAGATTCCCGTCTTCAATAAATCCAACCCGTTCGACGTTTAGCAACCAGTTAGAAGTTTAGCAACTTTTTTGTAATCAACAGTTAACTATGATTTCGTGTTGTGCACGAATGAAATTTAAATAATTTTATTTCTAAATTTACGAGGTGTAATTATATGTTGAATCTTTTACGCAATCAAATACCTACGCCAATAAGTTTTACATACATAACAAAGTATAAACTTACATTTAATTATAAAAATACACGGACTTAACCTACAGGATTAAATCCAGGGATGGTGCCGATCTTGAAAACACACCGTATGTGTCAAAACAATGGAGTGAACATTACGGAGATATGTATGCCAATGGATAACATTTCTGTGCCTGCATGTGAAGATATTACAATGAAAGAGATCGAATGGTCGATACGAAGTCTGAAAGGTGGCAAGGCTGCGGGTGTCGATGAGGTGTCTGCTGAAATGATTAAATGTGGTGGCAATGTCGTTCGAGACTCTTTCTGGCTGTTGTGCAATATGTGCTGGTAATTCTGAAGTGAGGAAGATGCTTTATATGAAAGTGAGTATTAGTGTAAAAATGAGAAAGGGCATGCTCCGTTGGTTCGGAAATGTTGAGAGAATGGCTGATGAAAGAATGACGAAGAAGGTATACAATGCAAATGCTGAGGGACGCAGGTGCCGAGGTAGGCCAAGACACATGTCTTGATGGTTTTGGGCCAGATAGTGGCTGATGTAGAGTCAGAAGTCTCCGAACCCGGCGTGCATGTATGAAAAGAGCTATGAATCTGAAGGAGGTGCGGCAGGTCTGTATAGATAGAGATATTTGGCACTCCGTGCTCTCTGCCTACCCCGTGAAGGACCTGGCGTGAAGATATGTATGTATGTATTTATGTATGTACTTATCTACAAACCATCCGCGTTTGGTCAACATGACAGACAGATGAACGGGTTACCGTTTAATAATATTATCAAGAAAAAGTAAATGACCCAATTTATTTAAAAAAACACTTATGTTACTAAATGTTTTCAATATAATATATTCTTCTTAATAGCCTAATATTTAAGCATTATTATTGCTAGTGATTCTGCAAAGGCATTAATTACCGCTATTGTATTTTTTATTGGCAAAGCCATATTGAAGCGGAATAATTATCACTAATAATAATCTTTAATATCTTTCGTGTGAAACCGCAAACTAATATGATGATTGTTTATTGCATCATTGACTTTAAGGAAAATCCCATACTCTACCTACGCTCTACATGTATATGCTCTTCATTTACTTAGCTAGGTACATACACGGATATTGGAAAATTTATAAAACATACCAGTAAACCGCAAACACAAGTTAATTTGATTCTAAAATTATCAGAACTACTTATGCAGGTTGGATTGTTTGCTAGTAATCTGACTTAATGGTGTAAATATTTCTTGCTACTTGTCTTCCATGGAAGACATCAATGAAAACTTTCCATCACTTATAGTCGCAACTAACTTGTTTTTCCTTTTCTAATTTTACCAATCTTTTGGCAAACATAGCAGCAAAAAATATAAGTTCAAAAATATAAGTATCAAGCACAATGATACTTTAACAATGGCTTTTCCTTTTGTTATTCGAACTAACTATATTCATCCCTTCTTTTACCCGTTCACCCTCTAGTCAGTTGCTAACATTGCGATTTAAACGATACAATTACGTCAGAATTCTTTCTCCAAAGCGGTCAAGATAAAAAAGGTCAAGGTGGACCCTCTGTCATTTGTTAAACCCTTGCACTTAATATAACATTATATCACGCCTATAATCCCCAAATGGGTGTGTATAGTTCTTCACCAATACCCTAAAAGACCTGGTGTATCGATGTAAAAGTATCGTTACATCAATCTACCAAATGGCAAAAACGCAAATAACAAAACACGCATCTATTCTATAAGATAACGCCATGATCGATACGGTCCACAGATCTTGAGCGCGATTTACACAACGGTTTCTGCTTTTCTGTTGAAGGCCGTAAAACCTAATGTGTTAGTAAACATTACATATATCTTTTTGAAATTATTTGGCCGCAGTTAAGTACGACAAAGTATTATTAAAATTTGAAATAACAAAAATTCTATTGGTATTTTTTTAAGTACCGAATACTAGTGCGCACTATGGAAATAATATTAATGATAATCAAATCATTTTTGGTTTAACACTGAAAATACCAACAACATAAAAAATGATCAAATAATTTTTTTTTGCAGCAAAAATATTCTCCGTATGCAGGAAAGGATCACCAGAGTTTGACGGGTGCATGAAACGCGCGTTCAACAAAATAAGGCCGTATTTTAAGAGAGGTAACTAAATTTTTATATGTTAATACCAGTAGACGCCGTAGTTACTATGCTTCAAAAAGGCCCCAAAATTGATAGCATAGGAGAGAACCTGTCGATTTCATTAACGAAATGAAGCTTCCAAGAACGAATTCGAAATATCGATCTACTTAAAAACTGGATTCAAAACTGTTAAACACAATAAATTTTCACTTTAGAATAACCTCTATATTTATTAAGATCGACATATACACTTTCCACCTTAAGCTAGATTATCACTACGGCCTGTAAATAGGACTCTTTGTCCAGGAATACCCGAGTTAGGTGTGGCACCTTTTGACCCCCACTTCGCGGACGAGGTGAGACAGACGCGGGCCATCGGCGGGCTCTCGTACACCCTGACGCTGCGCGACGTGTTCGAGCACGGCTGGAGCCAGTCTACTGTCACCAAATACAAGTACCGACACATCCATCTCATTACACGCTACCTATATTGATCTATCAAAACCAATCGTTCACGGGTCCATGCGGTTGACTTTTTAACTCTAAGCTAACTGATCAACGCAAAAGGACCCTCGTAAAAAACCCCGCTAACGTTCCATTTTAAGCTGCCATCCCGTCCGGCGGCGTCGCTCGAGCTTACGCGTCGCTTGTAACCGGACAACCCCGTAGGACTATTTGCACTACAATATCATTAATTAAGCTTACAGTACTAAAGAATGCTCGTTTAAAATTTTAAAGCTAATTATCTGTCAGCAAAAGCGCCACTACTACGCGTTCGTAGTTCTTAGTTTATTTTCATTGTTATATACCAAAACAAACTAACATACTTAATAAATCCTCCTTAAGATCCTTTAGAAATATCAATACGCGAGACAAATTCTTTTGTAATCGTCGAAATAGCAAATGGTTGTCAGATGGCTTGATTTTTAATGAAAAAGAAATGAGTTTCAATTATGTACAGTAACTGTAGTACTACTATGCTGTTAATAGCAACTTATATTTGCCTTTATATAATGCTTCACCAACAGATGGCGCTATTAAAGTAAATAATCTCCACTTGCATAGCGTGACAAAAGATGTCGCTTTCCATATTAATACATTCAACTTTTAAAATCCTCCTAAAATCACATTCCAGGACAGATTGGGAAAATCAACGGATCATTTATTCACAGTACTTCCCCGAAAAGTGGCTGAACGGTGACTACGAATTCCAGGTATTGTACACTTTATAACGCAACGCTCGTGTTTGACAATCTGGTGCCAAGATCCTCACAACTGCCACGCGCGCGGCAGGGCGACGCCTTCGGGCTCGGCGTGCGGCGCTCGGGGCGCTGGAACCTGACGCTGCGGGACTACTCGCAGACCACGCGCGTCAAGCGCAGCGGCGGCCGCGTGCACGTGCTCGTGCAGGTGGACCGCATCGGCGACATGGCCGTGCACGTGGGCAACCTCCTCAAAGGCCGGAGCGTACTGGGTACGACTACACTCTATAGCGAGATGGCTTGAATCGTATTTTTATAGTTATAACCAAACAGTACTCGTTGAGAATAAATTAACTAATACTTCACCGAAGTCCATTTTGTCCTATAATACTTTTACAAAAGACAATTTTATAATACCTTATGACCACATCTAACAGCAAATTCCATCCGTGAGATGGAACTGTACTAGAAGTTGTATAAAAGCATTTTAACAGTAAACCATCTAATATCACATTGTGAGTCCTGAAGGGGTAGGCAGAAGTGCAGTATTGAATAAGGGTTGGGTCTACATACACCGGTAACTCAATTCAGAATACCATTAGTACAAATTTCGACTAGAAAATCTAAATTAGAAAATCAAATATTTCCCGAACCGAGATTTGAACCCAAGACCTCTATATCAGCAGTCACCTTTGCAATAAACCACTTGACAAACGAAGCTTCTGGCAGCTTCGTTTGTCAAGTCACACTATTAAATCATTTTTAAACGTCCTTATTTGATTATTTCATGTTCTCCCCAGAGCGCGTGCTCGACCGCGTGATTAACGCGTCGTGGAAGCCCGGCTTCGCCGTCATCCGACCGCTCATCAACGACCTGGTCAGCACCGCCTTCACTGACATCTGGAGCAAATCCTTCAAAAACTTCCCCATTGACGAATTCATAAAAGACTGAAGCAAGACGTATAATATATAATAACAATTTTAAATCGTACAAATTTAGTGCCAGATATATTTCGTTATTTTTCAAATTTTATTTAATATAACTGTGTTACCATAATTCATTATTCTTTAGTTATTAATTTTAGTACACGCCCCAGTGACGGCAATATTCTATACACAAGCATACAAGTCAAACGGTGCTATTAAAACCTAGTCATTCACATGGCCATTTTTTTTTCTTCACCCTGTCACTTCACATGGCTGCATTCAATGAGGACGAAAAGCAAAATCAAAATCACATGTATATTACATATCTCAATATTATATTTATTAAAAAATATAACCTAACTATATATATGACTTTATATTTAAATTCAATCAACAAATAACTCGCACGTTTATCGAAACTGGAATTATCAACCTCAGTCTTCCAACACTAGTGAATACCAGAGTGGCGCCGACGCGCTCCATAAATACATTATAATTATAACATTGCACCTTCGGTTTTTTAATTTTATACCAGACAATATTACACAAAACACGCCGCCGTCCAAAATGTCCAACACACCGTGGCGCCCGGTCGCCGCGCCCGCCCGGCCGAGCGCGCGCGGGCGCGCGGCGCGCATCGCTACCTCCTAACAGCGATGTGATATTCGTTTGTAAAAAAAAAAATAAGTACGTTATAAGCGAAGTTGTTCGGAGAATTATAAACGAATCAGGTCGGTGGTGGTAGTCCCGCATCAGACGTTTTTGGACAAAGCGAACATTTAAAAAAAAATTTAATCGTCAAACAGTCGACAAAAAAAATTTCGTCTGAAACTTGACACGTGCTACGAGTAATGTGTGGCAATCGATCGCACGCGTGATCTATGATCGATTAGTGGATTCGAGGTATAAAATCGATTTATGTGAAAAAATATATGTATATGGCATTCGAACCACACCCACTGTAGACCCTGTGGACCGCCCTGCGGCTGCGACCATATATACAACGAGACATTCTCCTTCGCAGAGGGCGCGCGCCAACCGAACTGCGGTACATCGATTTATTATAAGCGTAACAATGAGGTCTTAATATTAACATAACACATACATTTACACAAAGAAGAAAAAACCATTTATCGTAATGACCGCGTCCGCCGCCAGGTGTCGCCGCGCGGCTCGTCCCACAGCACACACAACAGTCAGCGGGCACTCCCGACGTCGAAGCTCGCACATTTAATACTCTCACGGACAGTATCATCATTTTCGGTATCCATTTTGCGTTACGGCCAATGTCATAGTATGCGCATTGTCGATTCACATTTCACATGTGTACAAAAAAAACGGCAATAATTATTTATGCGACAGACTCGAGCACGGACACGTGCGCGCGGGTCACGTTTCGGTGACGTCGCCAAAACAAACGACTCACAACGACATGTACAGAGCGGTGTGATATGAGATAACAAAATATATATATATATGTGTATAAAACCAATATGATGGAAGCGTACGGAAAACCTTAAACTTAAGTACGAGAAAAATTTCGATTAACAATTTGTACTTCACTATCTCGTATGTTTGGCCCCAGGTTTGTTACAAACGACACCAATACAGAACACGGTCGTCTCGCATCGGACTTTGGAAAAGATCGAGGCTCGTCGCAAACGGAGCTATAATATATATTAACATATTATGCTATTATAGCACAGAACGGGAAACGCATGCCTTGCTTGCGCAGTTGCTATACCGAGATATATCTGGCTATATCAGTTCACATACTTTGACGACGAAACAAGAAATATATATTATAGCTTGATGTACGATCAATACAGCGTTTCTATAGAAAATATATTGTAATATATCATATTTGTATAATATATATTATAGCTGCGTCCGTGACGATTTTATTGTATTATACAAAGCCACAGTACGAGTCGCAAAAATTGCTAGTAAACCTATGTGACGACGGTAACTTCTAGTTATAGACGCTTCTCAATGTTAACAATGTTATCAAACTTAAACAAAAACACAGACAGACTCGACGCCAATTTTGTTCAGTATTTTTGCACATTTTTAACTTGTTTTTCCTTCGCGTTATTTCTTCAAATAAAAAAAAATACTCACAAAAATAATATACGAGCTAAGAAAAGAACGAAATAAAACTTAATTTTCAAAGTAATTTGGCAAAAAAAAAATAAACAGTTAAAAATTCATTTCCATTAAAGACAGAATTTCATTAAATAAAATTTAGAATAAAAATTACATTCAAGGTTGAGGATTTTAAGGCGAAACTAACAACAACTAGCACGTTCGAATTATTTTTTTATAAATAATATTATTACAAAAAATCTCCAACATTAATACTATACAGGGTGTCTGGCGGGACTCATCACTTGTTAAGTTCGATAAAACTCTATACAGTTCTCCTCTTGCGCCAAAATAAAATTGTATAAACATCGTCCTAAAATTTAAACAGTCTTTTCTATTAAGAAATCTATAACCAGGAAATATAAAAAAAGAAACATCGAAATCAAATTTGGACTCTACGTTCGGGTTACATCCGATTCCCTTCACAATGCAACCCCTCCCTCCCCCACCCCTTCCACTTGCCCCCTCCGCCCTCCCACTGAGGGTCGACTGAATCGCCCACCTCGACGTGCATTATAAATTAATTCTAACATTACATTTATTTTGATATGCACTTATTAATATTTTTTACAATGAATTTGTGCTGTACACTAATCGGATTCGCCGCGGCCGAGAGCGGCGAGCGCGCGCGGGCCTCCCGCCGCCCTCGGCCGCGGGGCTATTTACAACGACCACCGAGGAGGACCCATGATAACGGAGCATAAATAACATGAAACAATTTCACATATATTTAACAACTAAATATTTGGCAAACGACAGTACATCCGAGGCAAGCGCCGCGAACACTACAGCTAGCTTTACAAGTAAAATCGAAGGCCGCTAAGATATCACCGTTCATTCCGTGGCCGCGGGCGCCCGTGCGCGGGCGGGCCGGAGAGCACGCGGAGCGCGCGGTCCGTGACCATGTGATACTCGGCACATGTTACGGACGATACATACGATAATATAAATATACACGATACAAAATATACTGCCAAATACATATATGTATACAATTAATTGTACAGAAACCGGTGTCCGATTCTAATGAAAAGCAATTCCAATACAGTGGCAGGTACTTCAGTGTGGGCTTCTCGTGATGTTCCTTCGTGTATGTACATTACAGATACATAATACAAAAATCAATGAAGTAATCAACTGAAATAATATAAATTCGATTGAAAACAAAAATTAAAACGATAAATATGAGATGTAAAATAAAAACACTCATTATATTCAAACGAATTAATAAATAATCATTCGAGAAGAGTAAGTTTTATACATATAAAACGAAGTAAAATGAAATGGAATATTCTAGAATGTGCGCATATCAGCTGTGGTATTATATTATTGCACTAGACTGAGAGTATTTTTAATAGAACTGACTCCCCGGGCGGATCACAAACAACAGATATGGGGAAAATTTAACATATAAGGAAAAGCATTTTTTTTATGTTTTTCGACCAAGTATAAAGAGATAAAATTGCCAACACGCCAGCTCAGGCTGCATCGTACCGTCAGCGACCTGCATAGGTTTGCTATCGTAAATCTGTCACGTTAAGTATCGAATAGACGAACGCCAACCGAGACGCCTGCGCTGTCGCCTGCGTTAACTCAACCCCTAAAACATCTCAGCCATGCGCCTTAATTAAGTTTACACGAGAGATTACTTTCACAAACATCCATTTCGATTTTATTAAACTGATGATTAGAATATTTAACGCTAACAGCTACACAAATATATATGTGAGAACATCGACACACTCGCGTACCACACACAAACATACATACATACATACATATATGTACACATACGTACGTACGTACAACGTATCGATGAAGGAGAGCAAGGAAAATGAACGTGGTGCGTTTTATTACGGAACATTTCAGACGAATTCGTTTCATACAATAGTACAAAAAAAACCTTCAGCTCTGCTGAAGTGACTACGTTTATCGTGCCCACACGCGGCGGCACCGCAGCGTCCATCACTGCACATGTAGAGAGGGTCCACTTAGCACTGGTCGCGCGCCCGCGCCGCCGTTAGAACTGGAAGTCGAACAGCTCCGCGAGGCCCTCGTCGTGGTCGAGGCAGAAGCCGTAGTCGCTGGCCGACATGGGCGGCTCCAGCGCCAGGAACGGCTCCAGCTCCAGCGGCTCTGCGAACGAGCGTCGAGCGCCGGCATTAGCTTGTGTGACACCGCTACGAACATGACCATCGTGGTCGCGCCAGGGGAGCGGGTCGGGTGCCAGGCACGACCTCTCGCACCGCCCACGACGCTGCCCTAGGGCCAGCGCATGCACCCGAGCCTGGACCGCCCGCGCCGTATCAGTGTTATTGTCCATTAATCATTGTAAATAAAATAGTTCATTAATAAGCACATAATACAAATGTAGAACATTTCAGAATCATAATAAAAATTTTGAATAAGAATTTTTTAAATTAAAAACAACACATGATGTATGCAGACCGATTCGCCAATAATTTAAAAAGTAACATGAATATATACAAAAGAACACGGTACAGTAAACAATGCACAAACAGTTTTGAACGTGAACAATCGTACGTCAATAAATATATTAACACGTGCACCGTTAGAGACAGTTTTATTATAAAAAAAATATACAGAACATTATATCATACACGTGCCACTTCTAGTATTGTTGTCGGATCAACTTGTTCCTGATGCTAGCGCACGCCCAAATGTTTCCGTTACTGAAATGTTTACTGTAAAATGAGTGAAACGAACATTTAGTCTAGAATATATAATTAGCTATAGCTAACTGGAGCAAGCCAGCGTCTCCGGCTGCCGAGTCGGGCGCCCGTAGGCAACTAGATGTTGTGCTCGCTTGGATGCCATGTCACACAGGCACCGGGGCCGCTGTTCAGCTCATTGGCCGCATCCAGGCCACTATCCAACATCACAAGTAAATAATTTCAGATAGAGAAGGAGACTTATATAGACTGATTAGAGTGTCAAATATTAATCTGAAAATATTCAGTTATTTATCTACTTGTATTTTACTGTTTCAATTTCATCAAAATCTGATATCCGTAAATGAGAATGTCCGAATCCTGCATTTAAGTACTGTATAATTATTCCACATGGCAAAAATCAAATGGCATACGCTAGTTAATCAGAGAACTGTTGACGAGCACACTTTTTACATGACGATGTTGTTTATTGTCAGCGGAGAACAATTATTTAGAAGTGACACAGCGCCTCCAGACAGAGCCGCGGCTGAAATGGACAGGCTAAGCGAAGGCACAAGACGCCGTCACATGTTCACACAGGACAGAGCAAAACTCCATTTGACCGCAACCACATCACCGACACCAGACGTAAGAGAGATACCAGACGTCACTGATGCCCAACACCGAGTTATATACACAGTCTGTCTCCTTATCTCTTGTTTTTTTAGTTCATGTAAATTATAAGTGATGCTGTGGTCAAATATCGCTTTGTGCACGCGTCATTATGGACATAAAACGAGTTTCCGGATCGATGTTAGCGTCGAGCATGGTGAGAACAATATGGACGATGTCAGTTAATAAACGTTCTAAGCATTCCTGCAGTCGGTGTTAATGTACGACCGACGTTATGGCGTCGTTTTGGAGACGTACTTGAAAGCAATAAATATCTTTTAACTTCAACGCCACATCGACCCGCAAACCGAGGCACCGCAGCGCCCTCCGGCGGACATCCCAGCGCGGTTAGACGACTGGACGATGGAGCAGCGCCGCCACCGATGGCCGCAGTGGATTAGTAGAGGTCGTTAGGTGATGTTAGTGGCGGGCGCCGTGAGCTGAATCCCATGGTGCTACACCGCACTGCAGCCGCACGGGACCCGGCTCACGGGCCCCGCCCGCCGCCCCGCCCCCCGCCCCGCCCCGCACCGACACGCTATGTACACACACTCACGCACTCGACACTGTGACTCGTAATGTATAACTACGGGCATAGCTAAGACTTCCTTTTGAATGGTTCTTATGTTATTTATCACCTGTAAAATTGAACTATTATTTGAATATTAAATGTGTCTAGTACTGTACGAGAAACATACTTTCACCATACATAATTATTTTACTGTACGGAACTTATATTTATACATGAGCTAATTGATGTCATATATAAAGTTTAGCCTTGCCCATATATATTACAATGCAGTGGTTAAATGATATGTTATTATTACAGACACTATTAATACACCATTGTCTTCCAATATCATGTTGGTGGTAAATGTTGATAAGTAAACCATATTGAAATCTCCGAAACGATTAATCTATACTGAAGTCACACCTCAGTTATGAGTATATATCAACAAAATCATTGAGTTTTCCGATTCATAATATAAGATTGAATAAATAATTTATATATATACACAACCCTATACCCAAAACTGTGAGGTCTGAGACAGGTGTTACACATTAAAATACACAAAGGTTGAAAACAAAATTACACAAATATTAAATAACGATTCTATGGGAAACATGCCTCTGGAGTCCTTAAAGCAAATTAGTTTATTATTTTATGCTGAATCAACATATAAATCTCTATTTATGTGGAAAGGAATCAAACTTAAATCCGTTCGTTTTTTTCATCATAAAGTTAATTACACCCGAAGGGTTAAGCAGAGGAAGGTGGTATTCTCACAGTACGCCAATTATGCATCTCCTGTAACAGGGGGCCGACCGTGTCGACATACAGCGAGCACAAACAAGCCTGTTTCCGCATAGGACCGCTACACACGTTAGTAAAGCGACACGGATGAGAGATGAGTATGGCGCGAGTGACGTGAGCAGTGACAGGGAGGCATGCACCAGCGCGCGCCGCCGCCGCGCCGCCGCCGCCGCGCCGCCGCGCCGCGCCGCCGCCGGCCGCGCGCCGTGGAGCTAGAACTCTGACTGTGATGTGACTGGGACACACACAAGGCACAGTCCGAGTGCTAGCCACAAGACGCGCACTCGTCTTGCTCCGCCCGCCGCCGATGCACACCTGTGGGGGCCGGATTAGTCTACGCCGGTGTCCGCGTCCGCGTGCATCGCGCGCACCGAGACCGTACACCAGCTTCCCGTGTCCTTACACAGTCGTACCAGGCCGTTGGTAAAAGAAAGGTGACATCGTACAATCAGAACTCGTACGTACGATCTGAAATGTTCGCTACATTTCTTATGTGCCATGTGCATATACGACGTACCGGGTTAATATTAATATTTACAACGCGCAATTGTTAAAATAAAAATGTGACATGTTCGTTGCTGAATCGTCGCACATCCTAGTCCCGTGTGGTGGAGTGTTAGCGTGGTTAGGCGCAGGAGTAGCGGAGCGAGGCGGCAGCGGCGCGCGGTACCTGACTCCTGGTCCTCGGTCTGCAGCTGGAAGCGCGCGCCGCCCATGAGCGGCGCGAAGTCGTCGCTGTCGGCGATGAGCGCGTTGCGCAGGCGGCCGCGCGCGCCGCCCCCTGCACGCACACGCACGCTCAGTGATCATCGAAGATACAATTATTTTATAGAGCTTTAGTGTTGCTGTTACTCGATAATAACTAATAGCAGTAGTGGACATATTCGTCTCCTAGGAGTCACCTCCCGAATGTGAGATATGGCTTTTAAATCACATAAGCTATTACTGTATGAGCTTATGTTTAATTTAAATAGTATATCAGCCGTGCACTGACTGTCGGGCGTGCAGAGCGGCGACGGCGCGGCGGCGGGCGGCGCGGGCGGCGCGGCCAGCGGCAGCGTGGGGTCGGTGACGCAGGGCGACGCCACCACGAGCGCGCGCGACGCGCCCGCCGGCGTCGCGCCCGCCTCCTCCTCCGGCTCGCGCTTTATCGGCGTCCTAGGGAATACACAGTGTGGTCACAAAGTATTTTTTTAAAGTTTATTGTAAAGATTGGATCCAAATTCGTGTTTCTCTTAATATGTAAATGAAATCAAACATTATATAACAAAAATATGTCTTCACAAGAACATGTATTAAATTTGAACCAGGCAAACTATAAAATGGAATGTCTGAGTTTATTGCGAGTTCTTGTCAGCCGGTGGCGCGTTTGGAACTCTCGTAGAATCATTAGATTTAAGTCGAGGAATGTTTTCAGAGGGGTTTAACTCAATATCCACTACATACTGTGTTGGGCCCCTCTGACACTCCACCATTAAGTGGAAAGATATAAATAAACAAATAAAGAATCCAATGCAAACAATATACATATTTCCAAAATGAGCTCAGATCGTTTGACTCACGTGAACTCTGCGGAGATGGAACTGGAGGGCATGGATTGTAGCTGCGCTATGAGGGGCGCCAGGAACGCCTTGTTGTCCTCCAGCAGCGGGTCCGCCGGCAGCAGCCCCGACGCTGTGGACGTACATTTACACTGTGTTAAGTTGAATGAATTAAAACTAACAAAGAACATAAGTTGGTCAAATAATAAATAAGAATTATATGGAACGTAAACCCAAAATAATCTTCAGATACTTTCAAACAGCCAAAACCATTTGACTTGGGAGTGTATACTGAATACCAATTAATGCTCCAGACACTGTTATTATTCAGTGTTCGGTGATTTGCATTATATGTACCTAACATAAAGCATGAAGGGCAAAAGTTTTTAATGCTAATTTGTATCCGACATGCGATAAACGATCATAGTATAATAAATAAGCTCTTTTTAAAAAGTCACTTAGTAATCCTCAGTTGAGACTTCAAATAGCAACACTAAATGGTTTTAACAGTGTTGTCATTTGACTCAATTTGGTTACTTCCATAAAC
>DWEI01002849.1:0-13639 GCA_018245875.1 Mysoria ambigua | reverse complement strand
GTAGGCAGAGAGCACGGAGTGCCAAATATCTCTATCCTTACAGACCTGCCGCGCCTCCTCCACATTCATAACTCTTTCTTTTTCTTTACCAAGTGCAATAATTGCAATAATTCCAGTCTCAATACATCGCGCCATCGGACGCCCGCCGCGAGTGGGTGTCGGGTCTGTCCGGGTCCTCGGGCACGGCGCTGGTTGCGGCCGCCCACGCGCTGCTCTGGACCGACGCGAGATACTTCACCCAGTTCTACCAGCAAGTGGACGCCGGCGTGTGGACTTTGATGAGACAAGGTGGACTAGTATTACCGAGCTGAACTCCTCGAGGGGTAGACCGAGAACGGGGATTGCGACGTGTCTCTGTCCAAATAAATCTAATGTTAGATTTCTCAATTTTGTAAATGTCTAAATAACTCGCAATCGTACTTGTGTAAAAGACTATCGTGCCGAAGATTTCAAGTTCACAGCTAATGGTACACGACTAGTCTGCATTAGGGTATCCGTATAGCTCATAAATTTTATAACATCAATATAGTTATATGTATAAACGACTTTTATACGCTTAAATACCTAACAAATCACTGATCGTAGAAGTATTAGCTCCAAGTAAAAAAACTGAGCTATATGGCCACTCAGATGTTTATGCACGTAAGAAACTATGTCAAATACGTCAATAATATGTCGATATACATTTGGCAGGAACGGATTTGTCGATACAAGAGTGGCTGGCGTCGAACATGGCGCCCGGCAGCGTGGTGGGCGTGGACCCCACCACGTACACGCGTGCTGCGTGGGTGCCGTTGCAGGTGAGACGTCTGCATCAGGATCTCCTGTGGTATGTGCCGTGGGAGACATAAATTCTAGTTTGATCAAATAGGTCAGCCACTGCCCGATGGGAGAAGTCGTCTCTGAAACTGGCTTGGTTGAAGAGAGTACACGAACCACAAGAGATTTGCAAGGGTACCTCTTACTTTGACGTCCGGTTCCCTAGAATAATAGATTCCCAAGAATAGAATAATGGAATATTCCTAAATTGTGACAATTTCTTCCAGAATGCTCTACAGAACGCGAACGTCAGTCTGCGAGCAGTGAGTGAGAACTTGGTGGATTTAGCGAGGACGAGGCTCGGGGACCCGCCGCCAGCGCGACCCAACGAGCCTCTCATACCGTTCACTGTAAATTTTCATGGTAATAATTGATATTATCACACGGTAATTCACACATAACAATGACATTTGATACGGTCGAAAAAGTATTCGATTTATATTAATATACGCTGAAGCTCATGTTGAATCTGCGACAGGGCTGTGTCATAAATTAATGAACGCCTGTAGTGTCTGAAGATGTAGGCAGAGTGGTGTAGTACAAAATCCGAATAACTGGGAGGGATTTCTACTTATAAAAATCTAATATGTAGTACCCAAAATGTGAGCCCAGGACCGCGGCCGTAACTACTCCACCAACGACTTAGCAATGGGAAGGTAGTCAAATCGTTAAAAGATATATCACCTCATAATATATTCTTACTTAACATAACCCAGACTAAGTAGGTAACCCAAATCCGAACGTAATTTTGATAAGTTTTGAACATTTGCAATTCTCAATTTTCCATAACACTGTTTTAGGTAGAATCTCTCAAAGCAAGCTAGCGGAGTTGAGGTCTGAGGTGACGGCGCGTGGCGCCGCTGCTTTGGTGCTGACCGCCCTGGACGACGTCGCTTGTAAATATTATTTATACAATTTATATTTACGTACTTGAAATTAGTTCCGTGAATCGGTAAAGAGATGGCGCTATGTGTATCCTGAATGTTTATGATATTTTTCACATCAACATCTTTAGCCTATCTCGGCCCACTGCTAGACATACGCCTCCCCCCGAAAGCGCCATCGCGCTCATCGCTTCATCCTCACCTTGGCGCATAAGTTATTTTCCATATTGCGTTGGCGCATAAGTTATTTTCCAGAAACAGTTATTTGCACTTTAATAAACATGTATATTATTATTTCCGATACATAATTCTATTGTACGCCTAGAAAATGTTATTTTCAAGTTGTTTGTCTATTAATGTTTTGTCACCGATCAACGTTCCAGACGCGCTGAACCTGCGCGGCGCCGACATCCCCTACAATCCGGTCTTCTTCTCGTATCTCATTATTAGGACTGATCTGGTAATTGTCTTATTTCACAACGGTTACATAAGTATTTTATTGTTATATTTTATCAAGGGGTGGGCAGAAAGGACCAAATGCTTTTTGGTTTTATATTTTTATTGAGATAGAGACTCGAGTCATTAAAAAAAACCAAAATAAATATATCCTGGAATGTTTTGCTATCTGTAACTTATTTTTTGGAAAATCCTGTATTATCTTTAAAATTGACTGCTCCGTTGGTCCAGTGATTAATGACTGACTGCTGAGCGGGAGTTTCAGGGTTTGACAGACGGAACAAATAATTATGTGATAAGCGGTAGGCTTTTGTTCTGTCCATGTACGTATTTGTAAATCTATATACAAGCTATTTTTATAATATTCATCAAGTCCTAGTGGACCAGTCGTCTGATTACAGTTTCGCTACCAGAAACCGTTGGAACATTCTAGAAGCCTTCAGTAAGTCGACCGCTTCCATTCCAGGTCGCGCCCAGAAACACGATACTGTTTTGGGGCAACGGGACCCTTCCAACGAATATCATCTTGCATCTGGCTTCCGAATTGGTGTTTCTCGAAGCGAGGCCGTACATAGAGATATTTGATTACCTGAGAAATATGACGGTGAGTGAGGTGTTTTTATCTGAAGACGCCACTAAAAGGCACTAGCAGTTTTAATACTAAGTAAGATCGACTCATTTACATCAATTATTGCAAATTTCTTTAGACTAAAGTTGTGCAATGGCTTATTACTTATTATTATACGAACATACTTATCTTCACGCCAGGTGCCTTACGGGGCAGGCAGAGAGCACGGAGTGCCAAATATCTCTATCCTCACAGACCTGCAGCGCCTCCTCCGCATTCATAACTTTTCATACACGCACGCCGGTTTCGGAGGCTTCTGTCTATCAGCCAATATTTCATTGTCACATTATTAATATACAATTGTCGCGTTTAACATTCCAGACCGAGCTGACTGGCCGGACGATATGGATACCGCAAGGTGGCAGCCACGCTGTCCACTTGGCTGCTGAGGACGTCAGTAGTAACATCGCATACAGACATACCATATGACCGCCGCCCAGAGTGGCCGCCCGTTAGCGGACATGCCGCAGATGGTGCTGCCATCTGTACAGCAACGAGGGCTCCGCGGCCTGCGACAAAGGGCGTCCGAGCGGGAATATTAGGCAAAGTTAAACCGAGGATGTCATGCGGGGGTCCTTGGAGTCTACATTACCGTAAAGTTACCGACAAACTACGAGCTGTATGCCACGATAACATATTTTACTGATGGCACGAATATTTTTAACTGTATAGTAGTGAGCGGTATTTAAGCGTGCATGCTCCCCCTCAGGGTGACCGCACCGGTGTGATGACGAGCCTGTCGCCGGTCGCGCTGATGAAGTGTGTCAAAAACGAAGTGGAGTTGAGGGTGAGTGATTAAGTAAGAGGAGAATGGGTAAGAGGAGCATAGGTCGCCCTCCTGCCAGGTGGTCCGATGACCTGAAGAAGACGGCGGGAAGCTGCTGGATTCGGAAGGCCCGGGACCGGTTGGAGTGGTGCCGATTAGGGGAGGCCTATGTCCAGCAGTGGACCACAAGAGGCTGACGATGACGATGATGATGATGATTAAGTTTTTCGCTTGTGCACTTTATTTATTTCTTTTTGGGCCCGAAAAGTGGGCGCTGTGCGTCATTAATGACCAGCAGTGAACTAAAACAAGACTGTTAACAATCTGCGTTTTTACCTCTGAGTGTCGTGAAAGCACTTCGAAACTTCGTACAGTTTTTAGCTAATTGTCAATACGAGTACCCTCAATGTGATATTTTGATACGGCCCTATTCAGTCTAGCTCTGCTAATTATAGAAGCTGATTTATTTAGTTATTTAAATATTCCTTCATTCGTTCATTCATTCACTCGCTCACTCGACCTACTCATTCATTCATCAATCTATTTCTTGTCCACGGAATTTAGTACACTCCAAATTGAAATATACATCTAATAATGGATTCCATGTTTGTTGATAAATATTAAGATTAAATTAATAAAGTTTAAAAAAAATATTTATGTACAAAAATATCGAAAAACCATAATTAACTCAGAATAAACGGATTCACTGTCTTTATTAAATCGTTTCCAAGAACGACCCACGTTTATAGCCACTGTCGCGCGTGCAGGGCTTCAGGGCGGCCCACGTCAAGGACGGGGTGGCCGTCGTGCGCAGCCTGCGCTGGGTGCACCAGCAGGTGGCCGCCGGCGCCAACGTCACCGAGATCGACGTCGCGGACAAGCTGCTGGAGCTGCGCAGGTGACGACGACGGAGCTGCTCGAGGCCTCGGACGTGTGCATCGTCCACCACAGCGTCGCTCGCTCACCAATCAGTTCTGGTGACGTCAACTCTGAGGAATATCACCGGATATTTCGATCATAATTTAATGTTTTTTTTTGTTATGTTTTTATTGCGGTATTCACATTGTCTTTTTTATGTTTACAAATAATTTGTGCTTGTGTGTGTTATTTGAATATTTTTTTTTTAAATTGAAATTTAATTTAAATTGAAACACATTAGTTACTATAAATTGATAAAGCGTTGCAAATATCTAGTACCGGTATAGAAATAGATGCGCATATTATATGCACGTAGAGGTAATATATGTAAAGATAGAGTAAGCGTCTCGTTGATAGACAGAGACAGGACATGCATTTGGTATACACGGTGTGTGGTGGCGCGCGACGTCGGCAGTGGATACAATGATTCACAGAGACAAACGTGTACCAAATTCATTCTCTATCCTGCTCTATGGACGCGACGACTTTTACTTGGCTCGCGTACTCTACACATACGACTCTATCACAGCCACGAGGCAGAATTAGTCGCACGCGGGCGAGTTGGATCGGCTTTTTCCCAACGAAACGAACCGCTCGAAAACGTCTCGTCAGCGAGGAGGAGCACTTCATGGGCGCGTCGTTCGCGACGATCGCGGGCGCCGGCGAGAACGGCGCCGTCATCCACTATACGCCGGCGCGCGGCGGGCCGCAGCGCGTCGTGCGCGCCGCCGACCTGCTGCTCGTCGACTCGGGCGCGCAGTACCTGTGAGCGCCATACCACTGGCGACACTGCCCATAGATTCAACTGAGTTGATCATAATTACATACATTATTATTATTATTATTGTTGTTCATGAATACAAATTATTGTTCTCGACTTTTTGTATAATATATAAGGAGGGTAAGGTGATATTACCGGGGACATTCATTTAAAATAACTAGAAGGTCTGCGTTGTTACGCTGTCCATATCCATAGTGAAATATAAACAGTTATATTTCACTATGGATATGGCGACGGCGCGACGGACGCGGCGGCAGACGTCACAGTACTCGTGTTGCAGGGACGGCACCACGGACATAACGCGCACCCGGCACATGGGCACGCCCACGGCCAGGCAGCGACTGGCTTTCACGCGGGTGCTCAAGGGGCAGACACTGCTCGGCACCGTGGTGTTCCCGAGGGGCACGGCGGTGAGTGCGGGCCGAGCGCTGCGTCAGGCAGGTTTAAGATTCGATTCCCGAAACATTTTTTTATAAGTTTCTGAAGTCGTCGATATATGTGTATTTAGAATTGTATGCGCAGCCATTCGGTCACCATAACAGGATTTGCCGCGTTAAGTGGGTGGCCATGTGTGAATGGACTCGGATATCATTATTATTACGCCTATCGATATATTCGCCAGGGCCACGTCCTGGAGACGCTGGCGCGCAAGTCGCTGTGGGACGTGGGGCTGAACTACGCGCACGGCACGGGCCACGGCGTGGGCCACTTCCTCAACGTGCACGAGGGCCCGTCGGGCATCCTGGCCAGTCCCATCGCGAACGACCCCGGAATTGTGCCCGGGATGATATTCAGTAACGGTGAGATATGCGAGCAAGATTACTGTACGCAATATCTTGTACTGGGATTTGATCAAAATTTATGCCGTTAGTAAAAGTTACAGACCGAAAATACTGACATTTTTATTATGGACGGTCGCAAAAATCATAATGTATTAGCATTTTTTTGCTGTCGTATTGAACTTGCAGCAGTTATTAACGCTTAACAATCACAACCTCTACGACGAAGCAAAATGACAGCATACGTCAACGTCATATACATATTCAGCTTTGGCGGCTGATTTGAATGAAAGTTTTTGACAGCTAAAATGATATTTTCCGATATTTAAGCTGTGTCCCTGGAAAATATTATCAAGAACGATCAATATTAAAACGTAACACAGGCCGACAGTTTTTTAAATATTTTTTTGGAAGATCGAGTTCTCTATTAATAAATATATTCGAATATATAAAGAGTTTTTGTTGTAATTCAGAACCTGGCTTCTACGAAGTAGGAGAGTACGGCATCCGTCACGAAGATCTGGTGGAGGTGATAGAAATGAACAGCCAAGCCGACCACATCATGGTAAGTTACAATTAATCATCAAAGAGGCAAATTGTCTTTACCTATATAGCATATTGTCTATAAATGAATGTGCATACTCCATGCTTTGCAAATTCAAATGCCAGTTATTAAAATTTCCATTGCAGAATAGTAAATATACCGGTATATGGTCAATATGTAACCTCTTTAAGCTTACGGAATGTTTCGTTTATTTATATCCTTGCAATTAAATGTGTAGCCAAATTGAAGGAATCCAAAGCGATTCTAATATTGGTTTCGAAAAAAATGTTCCATGCATCGAAAATTATACGCGGGAACATGGATTCACATCAAAAACCATTGTTCGCAGGCTGATGGTTTAGTAGGTGACTTTGAGGGTCGAGGCGCGGTGGGCTTCCATTACATATCTCTAGCCCCGCAGCAAACTTCCAGCCTCGATGTAGACTTGCTGACTGATTTTGAGGTAAGATCACCTGCATGTGTATACAATTCAAGAAGATTATAAAAGTAATTGACATTGTACTTGTTTATGGGCTCAGCGTAACAAATATCAACTTCGTTAAAGACTTAAAACACTGCGGTAGGTATTTTAGCCAAATCTTTGTAGTTCTTAAAAATTTCGTTAGTCGAAACCGAATGAAATACAACACAGCTTCTCGCATCGCCTACGCTGCAGCCTATACGCGGACAGCGCGTTTAGCGGTGCCCAGGCAGACCGCACCTTACCGCGATCTGCCATCGCCGGTTTCAGATGGCTCTTACGACACCCTGTATCCCGGCACGGGGTCGAAGAATGTAAACTTACTGCGCTGATGCACGGACAATATAAAGATTTAAATTAAATCGGATACGTTTTCTTTTAGATAAAGTTCTTGAACGACTATCACGCTCGAGTCCTGGCAACACTGGGCCCTATACTTTTACAACGCAACTTGACAGAAGACTACGAATGGTTGGAAAAAGAATGCGCGCCAATAGTCAGAAGTGGTACAATCATGTTAACGTCCACACCCTTGTTGGCGCTGATCGGTATTTTTAGTCTGTGGTATAATGCTTAAATAAAATGGAATAAAATTATTTGAGTTTTATTTTACAGAATCGTTTTTTTCTAGAATAGTTCCCTCCAAGCAAAAATTAGTGTTATTTAACTAAGACGCCAATATTTTCACATACAATATTTTATTTCTGCCTCTGAATAATAAATAATAGGTGATACGATATTCTGACGGGGAGTGAATAACCCAAGAGCTATTATAGGTAGAGTATGTACGCGAGATAGGGTATAAAGCGCAAGTATGTAAGTGAAAATGTATCTTTGATAAAAAGGGAAATACCATACATTTGGTAAGTATCTATCTGTGTATAAACGAATTCGATCGGATTCTTTAGTACACGCGGAGTTGTTAACGAATACGACAATTTTATAAAGAAATGAGTACTAAATTCATTCTTTTGCTTTCTATCGATGAGACCACTTTTCACTTGGCTCTTCTATTCTACGTAACAAAGAATCCTATAGGACAAGTAACAACTACAACAAATAAATTAGACATAATTTATTATGTAATTCACGCCGGTAATCGTCGCAGAGGTAGGCAAAGGAGCGTAGTAAACTCCTACGTTTCACTAGTTACATTTATGTTTCAATATTGAATAAGTTTATTGCCATACACAAGGTACAAATCTAGTCATAGAGTCACTACTAAAACGAGACGGAGACACGACCAACGATGCGGTCATAAACTCTATGCCAATGTAAAAAAAAAATAAGACTGATTCTTTACAAGCAAAATGAAACTTCATATAAAATTGTTACAAAAATTGAATGACAAACAGTGACGAATTCAAAATTGGTTATTGTTGGGAGCCTAAAAATAAAAAGCTTAAAATACTGCGTTAAAATTATGCGTTAGATTTATTATGTCATCGTTAATATATTGTTAAAATAAATAATACGGTATATTGTCGTACCTAAGAATTGTTTCATTACAGTTAATTAAGCAGCATTTGACAAAATTACGAAATTTAAATGTGAAAGAAAATTATAAAGTTAAACAGTTATGTTTTCTGGAATATAAAATATCTATTTTTTACAACTTAAGTATGGTAACAAAAACAGTAATATTACAAAATTGTATATAGCAACCCTGTTTAAAGATAATCAATTTTCATTACGCGACTACGCAAATATTGTTTGGTTATACGGTGCAGTAAAATTTTAAGTTAAAAATGTTGGCCATCCGTAGCCTTCTCAGAGCTAACCCTCAGCTCATCAAAAATGCTGTCCAGCAAAGGAATATGAGCGCTCTAGCCGTTCCAGCTAGAAAGAAGGTATCGAAGGGGGTGAGTATCGATCAATATTTTCTTTAATTTTTACTTTAACAACTACAAAATTTGGACAAGAACGTAATTTTTTTTGTGTTATGAAAAGTAAATGTTTTTATTAATACATTTTGGTGTTCTGGTTTAAATGTCGAACAGTTTTAAGTTACGTAATTTTCATAACGATAGGTTATCTATGATGAAGATCGACTGAAAATGAAATGTCTTATGCCAAAGTTAATGGCTTTATATTATATCTAGTTTTATGATAACTAATTCATCATTAATGTTACAAATGAATGCAAATATATAAAAAAAGCATTTGATAATAAAATTTCCTCTTATAATAATTTTCCTGAAATCCATACAGAACCTGAAAGAAGTATGTATTAGATAACGAAGAATACCTATGTATAATATCAAAATTTGTTAAATTGTGTTCAATTAAGTTAAGTACACAATAAAATAACTCATTGTTGATTAATCAAAAAAACTTATATATTATACTATGTTGGAGCTCTCCATGAAAAAATTTATAAGAATTATAAATCGATGAATTTATTATTTTCTGTCATATATACTTCGTGTGGTATTTTATAGCTTGTTTTATAACAAATATATTTATGGAAAATAACATTTAAATTACAATAAACTTCAGAATTTGGAGTACATAATGTCTCATGACACAATTATCTCAGTTATACGTTAATTTTTGACATTTTTACATCAAACCTAAAACTAACGAGGTAGACAAAAATTTTAGTACTCTTCCACCAGGCGTGTTTACATTCTATTATGAAATTGATGGTGATTCCATCCATACACCAGACACAAATCTGGATTCCGAGCCAGTACTAGAACATCTAAGTTGGAATAATCTAATAGTACTCAAACTGGGATTCGAGCCAAAGACCTCTTGATTACCAGTTTACATAGTCACAGTATGACACAGTCTGCCTAACCACAGCTAAATGTGTTGGCCAGAATGAGGAGTATGGTTGTAGTCTATCAGGGGAGGCCTATGTGCAGTAGTGAACTGCATAGGCTATTGGAGATGGCGGTTGAATGTTTCAGGGGCACATTGAGCAGGTGTATATACTTGTAGTAAAATAACTCAATAGTTGTTACAGACCCTTATACTCATTGTGTTATATAATATCATTAGGTTCTCCATGAGGTAGACAGAGAGGGCCAAGTCCCAAAAGTCCATATTTATGGATCTGATGATCTTATCTACAAGCAAGCTATCCATGTAACTTTATTGTTTTAGTTCGACAAATTATTTGCACTGAGATATAAATACCCAAGTCAGTGATGAGATTCTATTGGAGTACACTTAGGGACATAATAAATGGTTGTGTTTGATCGGAAGTTTGTGTTTGGAACTGATATGGTTTAAATGATTTTCTACTTTCCAGAGTGTGCCTGATACAGGAACATATATTTTTGCTTTCAGGAAATGATCTTCTTGGCGGGCCTGATGGGAACCAGTTGGCTTGTGATCCCCGCTTGGGTACTCCTGAACCTTAAGAATTACCGTGAACACTCTTAAATGCATATTCAAGACGGCGATAGTGAAATAGTATGTGATTATGTTAACATCTAAGTAAAAGTTAATTTAACCTATGATTGTTCTTTCATTTGATTAATTGTTACCGATGTCAGTTTAAATGTTTTATTTTATTATATAGTCCAGTATTCAGCTGAAAAAACAGTATGTTGGAGTAACTGGACCTACTAATTCGAATAGAAATGGGAACTATTTCTATATAGCTTTGATATATTTAATGATTTTTGAAATTACATACTTTGATGTTCAAAATTATATAATATCATGGTAAATTGGGTCTCAGGTCCTTTTAAAGAAATTCTCTCTAAAACTCAAACTAGATTAATATAAAATAACATTCAATGGATTTAGCCTTGAAAGCATAATAATATAATGGCTGGTTACAAACATTTTAAAAGATAGAATTCATTCCACATGAGGCATAATACACACAAATATAATTAATTTTATTTTTTTAATTCACTCACTGACTTGGCAACTCTCAGGCCATGGAACCACACTTTTCAGTCTGCACAACCTCACCCCTCAGGCTCTTACACCTCGCTCCAGACCCCAACAGCTGATAAATTTATTGCTACACCGGGCTTAAACACAGAACGAGCTGTCTATATGGCGTATATCATGCTAGAAAACTTCAATACCACTAAGTCACCCGGCGATCAAACTTAGTTCTTTATTGTGAGCTTCTGCAGATAAGTTGCTGTCATAGCAGAGATCGAAAGAACTTGGTAAGTCAAATAAAGTCTAAAAAGACAATCCTCTAAATATTTGTAGGGATTGTTAAACATGAAGGACACCATTGGATTGACTGCCCTTCAGTACGAAATATATAAATTTACAACTATGCTAAATGGTCACACGAAACAGATTGCATTAATAATAATAGAACCCTAAAAAACGTTGAGCCTGAACATACTAGGATTAGGTATAATTTAATAAATCAGTTACGACGACCGTATTTTTAAAATGAATGATATTAATTAAAACAATACACAATTTATTTTTTTCGTTATTCCCAACAAAAATGGAATGTGTCCCTTTAACCAGAATATCTTCCCCTAGAGCCGCCGATCCAGAAATTCCTCAAATTCTTGTAATCGTCCTCATTCCAGTGAACTCTCTTCGGGAGGAAATTGGGAAGTCGTCTCCTCCACTCCGGATCTCTTGATTTAACGAATCTTGTTGGCGCTTGCATATACAACTCTTTCACTTCATCCGATTCTTTATCAGAGCTGGCTTCTACTGAATTGTTTATTATTTCGAACCTCTTGTGAATCGCTTCCTGGTCACCATCTTTACCCTCGTCGTCTTCACTCTCATCTGCATTGTCGTCCAATTTGTCGGATTCATTGGAAAATTCGTCATCTACTTCCTCGATTCCCTTGTTGTGTAATGGTATCATCTTTCTTGCGACTATTTGAATTAACAAGTTGTGATCGTTCAAGTCCTTTGACTTCGGTTTTGGTGAATTGTCCTTTTTGACGTTCGTATCTCTGTCGAAGTTGAAGTCAGACATGTCCACGTAGTCTTCGGAAAACTTCGGTCGCGTGTACGGTTTGAATTTTTTTATCCTAGCGCCGGCCACTTTTTTGAGATCGACAGACGCTCCTCGATCGTTACTATTACGTTTTTTATTAATTATATAAATATTATACATTAATTTATCGGCTAAACTGTTTTTCGTATCACTTGTCGTTTTATAATTGGGTTTATCGATTTTGTTATATAAAGGTACACCGTTTTCAAAGTCATCGCCATTTTCCAAGTTCAAAATTATATCGTCCGCTGATGTTGATGCTAGTTTCACTGCGAAAGTAAAAAAAGTACATAAGTGAGCATCATTTTCATTCATCCAATCATACACTCATTCCTTCCATTCCATTCAAAGTGTGGAATAAGTACGAACATTATGATATCGACCCTTCTATCGTTCCAGTGCTGGAACATGGGTCTCCTCTAAGAATGAGAGGGTTAAGGCCGTAGTCCGCCACGCTGGCCAAGTGCGGGTTGGCAGAGTTCACACGCCTTAGAGAACATTTTTTTTTTAGAACTCTAAGATACGCAGGTTTCCTCACGAACATTATAAAGTAAGGAAATTCTTAACACTTTAAGGCTGAAAATTATTTTGTTTTTCCTTGAGTGTTTTAGAACTTGCTTTTATATATTTTTCGGTTCTTATCAAGGGATTACAATGTATAAAACTATATGACAAGGTGAAATCAAACAATGGCAATATCGAACATTAGCAAAAACCTTAAGTGTATAGGCCCCAGAACTCAGGACAGGAAACAAGAAGTAATGAAAACTTCTCCCATATCTATAATTTTCTTTATCAAAAACTAGGCGTCAACTAACATTACTTTATGAAAAAAAAATGGATGTTTTTTAAATAAAAATTAAATTGTCCCCCAGCGATAGTATCAGATTAAAAATATAATGTACAACCAAACATACCCAATATTGATGCGTGGATAATGCAGCACACAACCGGAAATTTCATTTTTTAAATTACAAAGATGTACGGAATCTACATAATTCCGCCCATGTAATCGCGGATTGCGTAAAATTACATTAATTCGCGGTAACAATCTCAGATATGACATACAAAAATATGTATGTTTGTATGTTTGTTGCCATAACAAAAATAGTTGGGGAAATTAGCAAGACATTGAAAATAAATCTGCGCTGCAATTGATACCCGCAATGTTAGTTCCCGACAATTTTAATGAGTGATAGTTGTATATGAAGCTTATTAGGTTTGCAATAATACCTTGCGGGTGGGAGGCCTGGTGTGAACGTTAAAATATAATAGTAATAAATATAATGGTGTGAGGAATGGGATACGCCCACGTGTTGCTAGTTACGTTAAATGTCATATGGAATATCTGATAAGCTTATTACTATATACCAGGTGCAAATCCAGATTCCGAGCCCCTAGTAGGGACTCCTGGTAAAAAAAGCCTATTAACACTATGCCCGACCCGGCAAACGAATACGGAGCCGTTGCTTAGGGGTTGCGCTAGCGACCACTAGACTAGCGGGACCGTCAAAAATATTATAAAACGTAACATAACGCCTGCAGTCCCCTAAGAGGCAGGCAGAGGAATGCAGAACACTCCCACGATTCACCGGTTACGTTTACGTCCCACTATGTAATAGGTGGTGAGCCTAT
>DWEI01002848.1:0-13639 GCA_018245875.1 Mysoria ambigua | reverse complement strand
TCCTAACTAAAATGTTAAAGCATGCTGAACATTGGATAGTAGAAGGATTTTCTATATTAAACATAAGTAGGTCGTTGAACGATAAAAGCATTTTTTCCCAACCGTTTTCCAACTGTTCAAATGCGGACGTCCAGCCGGACAGCGAGGGTTGAGGCCGGACGTCGCCGCGCCGGCCAAGTGCGGACAAGTGGCTACACGAGTCTGAAGAACATTTTTTTGAGAACACTAAGGCCCGCAGGTTATCTCGCGACGTTTTCCTTCGCCGTTATAGCAAGTGATACTGAATCTCAAACGGCACCTTTTATAAGAGGCGTGTGTCCAGAGAGTTGAACCCGGGCCTGTCGCAGTAAGTAGAAGAATTAATATCTGTACACTCTTACATTAATATTATAGAGAAAGTAATGAAGAATTTGATTAGAATTTGTTTACACTAGAATATACTTAAACAGATTCTAAAATATTTTTACACTATTTGTATTAAAAATGTTTAGACTATATGTCTTAAATGTGTTTACTCCATTTGTTTTCAATATGTTTACACCATTTGTTTACAATATTATAAATAAAACTAATGGTTGTACGAGAATATTAAGAACATGTTTATTATGAACGCGTGCGACCGCTGTTATCGTGTTACTCCGGTGCATTGGAAACGGACAAACATGATAACTCGACGGAACGGACCAGAAAATTTCGCTATAAATCCGTAAGATGACGTACTTAAATTAAAAGTGTGCAACCAACGCGATCCCGCCGCGCGTCTTCCGCCGCCGCTCTCGTGCGCGGCACATTTTTGGCGAGCGTCCATCGGACAACAGGATGTTATTTTATCCCGGACAGGTGCGGACGACTGTATTATTCTACAAAGGCTCTTCTCATCGGAAGTCACCAATGTATTTCAAGGCGAAAAAAAAGCAAACCTTGTCAGAGAAAACCATTGAAAGATAATTGGGGGAATGTCATCGAAATTTTTACAACGGTATTCGTACTGCTTCCGGATAATTATTGAGAAATATTTTGTGTATTGATCAGAAATCTTTTCAGTTAGTATTTGGCTGTTTGTAAGTACTTATATCCTAGTGTGCCTTACAAAAGGAAAAGATATGAATTGATTATCATTTTGGTCTACATAGATAGATAGATATAGCTATCAACCCTTCTATCGTTCCACTGTTGGAACATGGGTCTCCTCTCAGAATGAGAGGATTAAGGCCGTAGTCTGGTTTACTTATAATAATTTAATATTAATTTATGTTAACGTTTATTTAAGGTTACTTGTAAAAATCAAATACACAATTCGACGGCAATGTTCCGCAAGGAAACGCCGCATTATCCATTTGAAACACGTCATAGACGCATCGCAGCTGCACGTTAGGTGGTGACTAGTACTTTTCGTACCAATTTTGTTTTCCGTTCACCGAGCCAAATGCGGCCGGCTGAATTGTAAGCCACCACCGTTTTGGTTTAGGAGCTATGATTGTATGTAAGTTATACGTGTGTATGGAATGTTTAAGAGGACATTGTTTTTATGTTAGTATTATATAATTTACATTATACATACAAGCTCATATTTTTCATCGCACATGTGTAGTATGTGGAATGATATTGTCCGTCAGGTTTCCCCAGAGTTAGTACAATTCAACACATAAGGCCTTCCAACAAAGGCGCGGAGTCAGATAACCTTCAAAGCCGGCAACGCCACGGCCACTCCTCGGATGTTGCAGTTATTCATAGGCGTGCGATCGCTTAAATATATAAAATATAACAAAACAGAATTCTAAATGTAGTTACCAGTTTATAATATTGAACGTTAATAATGAACGACACCTCGATGGCGACGACAATCTTTTAGAGCCAATAAAACGTGTATTCTGAAAAGCTGGGGCTAGAGGCAGAACGACTTAAGCGTCGATGTATGGCCATTGTTTGCATTCTTTTCGTTTTATCTACTCTCGACCTCACCCCCAGCGCGACGAGTCCACAGGTGGGTGGCCCGGCACGCTCGCGCCTACTCACGGACGGCCGCCGATGGCCTTCGACCGAGACGCTAATCAACATTGAGTGATCTCGAGTACTGGTATGTTGGCTCGAGTGTCAATGCATACCAGCGCGTGGACGGGCGGCGCCCCCTCGACCGACGTTCCTACGCTAGGTTCAAACACCACCAGCTGAGACCGTGGACCAACATGACCATCGCATCATTTAAAAGAATAGAATGGTTTTTTATTTGAACATAAAGTAAAGGGAAAATAACTAATGATATCCTGTATTTCACGTTTGTGCATAATTAAGAGGTATAATTTAAAGTAATTAGAATTAATACAAGATTTCCATAGCTAATTACCATAATTGTGTAGCAATTTCCTACGCAATAATTTCACGCATGTAATAAAATATTATGTTGTAAAATTGAAGGATTTGAAGTAACAATAATAAGACGTAAGGAATAACCTAACATCACGCCCGTAACCCGCAAGAGGTAGTCAGACGAGTGTACTACACTCTAACGTTTAAACGCTTACATTCACATCGCACTGTGGATGAGGCGGTGAGCCTACTTATTGCCTTACTACGTCTTTCCAATACCTACTACATCTAATAAGAACAACTTCCTACTCCAGTTGGTCGAACAAAATCTTCCAATACTGTATAATCTGACGATCGAAACCTCGAACAGATTGGAGCAGATAGCGTCTCCGAATCCGGGCCATGCTGGAAACCACCGGCCGCGGTAAGCCGCGACGAGGCCGCAGGTGACTCGACTCATGCACGAGCCGTCGCGTCCTGCACCCGTATTGTTCTCTATGTATTAATCCGAATATTACCTACCTATTATTTGTACTCATTACGTATGTAAGTAGCACCTGTGGTAACTAATTAACGTTTTCTTTTTTACTTCTAGTCCGGACATCATTTCTCACAGATGCAAACAGCGTGCACACACCTATTTAATTCAAAAACGGAAGTTTTCATTCAACAGCCACATGCGACATGAGAGAGGCGTCAGGTGCATCACTTCATTCCGTGCGGGAGTCAACTTTCGTGAGAGTCGTGAGAAACGTAAATGTCTATAATTATAGACAAATGTCAGTAAACAAGTACTAGAGCGCGTTCGGATGATCAAAGCAGATCTGACGGATCGTTCGGTGCCTGTTATAAACGGTCGCGTGTTAACGAAACAATGGCTCGTATAATAAGATAATGGAGAAAGACGTGCATTGGGTGCATAAGCAAAACAACGGCGTTTCAGTAATGTTAACGATTAAAATAAAAAGTACGTACAGCATCGATTGTCTATTTAGGGTGCAACTGCTTATATTATTACCTAAATACCTACCTTTCAATTGTATTAGAATACAATAGAATAGCGTGTGTTCCATTTAATATAAAGCATTTCCAATTTACATACATGGAATATATGTATGGAAATAGACGCACCGCCTGTTCTATACTGGGATGTAAGCGTAACTGGTAAAAAGTGGAAATGTACTGTACTCCTCCGCCTATCCCTTCCGAAATTACAGGCGTAATGTTATGTATAAAAAACATAACACATCATTCGTGAAAATTTAAATCAATCAATTGAAAGAATAATCAGTGAAAATGAAACAGGTCTGTATTACCAATCGATGCTCTCTGCCTACCCCTTAAAGAATCTGTCGTGAACGTTAATAAGCTCCGCATGATAAAAGACCTAAAGAAATAAAATAAAAAAATAAATGAAGTAAATCCACGTTAACCAACTAGCAGTACAAATCGCGGCGAGTAATTAAGTAATTCAGCGTAGTTGTGTCAAAACTCATTACAGAAACAATCGTCTTCTGAGAACTTGGCACCGTTCCCGCCCGCCTCACAACCAGTGCTACCGGCCTGCTATTCTCATGACGCCCGACACGCGGGTCTCGCACGCGACATTGACCGCCGGACAGGAGACTCGTCCGGCGCTCGTCGACGTATTCCGCCACGCGCAAACAAGAACACGTGCCATTCGACAACTAACGATGTAAACCGGTTTTAAATTCGCAGCGCCGAAATTATTAATTTGCATAAGCATATGCAAATTGTTGTCCATAGCGAACAATAGGTAAACGCTGATATCAACTGTTTATTGTCAAATGCTCCACGACCACTCTACGCAAGTGTACAATAGAATACACGAAATATTACATCAGTGGCAAAATGAAATTTAACATGGGATCATTTGAATCACTAAACAAAGCTAATACATAATAAACTGACTTTGATTATATTATTCATGAGCTATGCCCGCGACTTCGTAGATACGTGTGGAGTTTACGAATTCTGAAATTACAGAAGCCTAATTTACTCCTTATTACATCAACTATCCAGAGATTATCCGAAACAAACAGATAGACAGATAGATAAAAATATTTAAAAACTTTTTTGGTGCATGTAACATTCATATGCATTTAGTAAAAAGAGGTTATTTTAAAGTAACCCCAATTTTATTTATCTGTATAGACTATACATCTTACATTACAGGACCGCAACCAAAAATAGTAAGATCACACGATTAATGAATCAAGACGATCTTTGCACGAGTCTGCCATAAAGTTCACTCACAGTAATGTTGCCACTTTTCCTGTCGGAATATATTTTTATAATTACACAAACACATGTTATGTTGATCGATATTTTTGCATACTGGTAAATCTTATCGGAAACGATAAGAATGTGGCTGTACGTCGCTTCCCGCCATATGAGTCCATTATAAGTACATATTTAATTATCCACTTATGTATTTTTTTAAGATTCTCAAAACTAGTATCTCAATACCATCTCAAGTATCTCAATACTATTACAATCTAGCATATAAATGTAATACAATATATACGCAACATTTTCTATTATTCCATCAAAGTTCTCCCACAAACTTTTTTTGACCGACCGAGCGTATACGAAATTAAACCAAAGCCAGAATGTACAAAATCTATTTAAAACCGCGAGGGATTTTTGATAATAGTTTCTCTCCAGCGAGACGACGCGTGGGAGCTCGCCATTCGCGTGAACTTCTTGCGGGAGTTACCGTTTACTGTACATACACACACATGCACAAAAGCTTCACTTTTTGCAAACAAAAACCGCTTCAGATTAATTAGACAACATCGTCGGTCTCATCAATGACTACATTACCGACATATTGTCATTCGTCAACTATCATTAACTACAATTAATCACTTCTGTCGTTCCACTACTGAACCGTCGAAATGAGAAAGGTAATGGCCGTACAAAGGTTATGACGTCGACGCACCAAATTTGTTCAATAATCAACATAGAAATGCTATTTTTCTTTATGATTCCTTTTAAACTGTATCAATAATACAAATATTGTTAATTGTAATCATTAACATACACGGTCAATTATAAACAAAAGCAAAGGGTAAAAAAATAAATCATTGTATAATAAGTTTATGAATTGTAGTAATCGAATTTAAATCATATTTTATTATAACGGTTTGATAGTCGACTAAGTTTTTGAACCTCAGATAGCATGCGTACAGTATTCCATATTTATGTAATTATTTAAATACACATTCGTATATTTGTGAACGCTATCAAAATTAGACAATAGACTCATTCTCTTTCCCATATCGGTACGCATGACAACATCAGGTGACTCGTGGGAGCGTACTGCCTACTATACTCTGCCTGCACCTTCTTACAATTAGAAATACGGGCGCAAAAGTGATGTCACTGTCGACACTATTATACATTGAAAAATAAAATTACAACCTGGAAACTCTTCACATCCACTTTGGGGCGTGAATTTCGAAAATACTTTTCCCTAGGAAGCGTATTTACTGTATTATTATTCATTTATTCTGTATGGTTCCACTCAATAGACGGACTGTTACATAGCAGCGGATATGATAAATAATTTAGTGCGTCACTTGAAAGTCGTGCGGTAACTATATTGGACTAGAGAGATGTACTCAAAATAACATTAAACATTTACGCGGGCAATGTACCAAAAGAAGTCAATTGGAATAGAGAAAACACGATACAGTTGTATGATGCAAAATTTTACCGTAGCAATTTTTTCAAATGTTTAATTTACATAAGATACTCATATTTTAATTTTAATGCGAAACACGATATTTTAACACGAAATAACAAGCGAATACTTGCAAGCAGCAGAGTTCCTAAGGTCAGCTATTACCCAACTGTGCTAGCTGCGTTGCGATCGATGGAACATCGCGAAGACTGGCCTCGGGGAGAGGGTCGAATGTAATGTAATATTTTATTAATGTGAATAGTGTTACCGTTATACTTTGCAGCTATTTACAGTTGTAGAAATTAATAAAAGAATGAAACGTAGTAGGGGACAAATAATAGTCAAAATATCACGAACGTAGGGAAGACGATACATATAGAAACTATTATTTTGACCTAGTATCACGTATATACATGGAGCCCGAAGTGAAAGCAGAATATATTCATCGATCAATGGTGAAGTATTCAAAACAGTCATCATTGTTATGAACGCTTACACCACGATCAACGTGAATGATCCGAACTGCGGCGGTTAGACAGACAGCAAGTGGCAGACATCGCGTCTAGCCATGTAGTCAGTCGGAACTGAAACAGGGAAGCCCTAACGTTCGCGAACAGAAAGCATAAATCGGTCAATGCCAACGGCCGGATTGAGAGCGGCGAGAACCGTACGCGGAGGTAGGAGCGCATTTAGTGTGTGAGCAACACATACACTGACACACACACAATTTATTAAGTAACAAAGACAAATTTTATGAACTACATTATATTCGAATTGCAAAGATTAAAAAATGTATGTCGTATCAAAAGTAACTTGAGATATGAGTTAATACTCACGAGGTAAAAGGTATTGAGTAATGTAAATCTTTGGTCCGGAAAAATAGAAAAAGAACAAATGAAAACCAGACAACAAATCAGAAATGAATGAAACAACAATTGATAGCCGTTACACCGTCACCTCACGTCTACTGAGAACAAGTGGACAGAGAGCACCCCGCGTGACGGATATGTATCGCAACAGACTGCACGCGGTTCCAGCGCATCCTTGCAACGATGCCAAACGCAATGCCCGTACACCTCGTGCAAGTGACGACCGCACTGGCAGTACCAGCTGAAATAGAACGAGTCGACGTCTCAAACTATTTAGTCCGACCGAATCACGCGTCTATATTGGAACAGTAGTCCAGCAGACGCCCGGTCTGGTTCGGAACTGTCGGCACGAGTTTAGTTCACGTAACGACTGTGCCGAAATTATACGAGGCGTGTGTACATTGGCACATATAGATTAAGCTTCGATTAAATTAAATAGATAAATGTTTGTAAAAGTACCTCTATCGAATCATAAAAATGAACTATGGCATAATAAAAATGAGCTGTTTTATATTACACGTAAATATTGACAGTTGAGTTCAAATCATGAGTTAAGAAGACTGCAAAGCAATGTAGATTTTTTAAACATAAATTTAAGATATATTTTTTTAAATAGGTTTTTAAATTTATTCATTTGAGATATCAACAGCTTTTCGCTGATGTGTCCACCTTTTCAGTCTGCATCGCTGAAAGATAACATTTCGTTTATAATCTACTTTTTAAATTTTTCGTCTCATAGCGTTAAAGCGAACGGAATAAATTCCTATCTCATACATATCGCGAATATCGAAATACCTAAATGGAATTGAGCGTAAAAAATGACCTTCAGCGTTTACAAACATCCAATAATTTAAGTACATTTTCTTACGGACATTGCCGCAAAGTGGCTGCACACCACGCGATAATACATTAGAGTTTAGTTCAAAGTTTACACACTTATGTTTACTTAATGCAACATTTCGTTATCTTGAGTACAGAGCGAACGTACAGATAAGCTGGGAAGAATGAGCAATATTTTCTTAGTAATCGCTCAAATACTCACATACTTTTGATAATTAGAGAAAGTACATCATTAGAAATAAATAATATTGTACTGACGGGATAGTCACGAATGGATGGGGATATTTGATACTCCGTACGCTCTGCCGGCACCGCAACAGATCACGTGATGATTATAACATTATATATATTTTTTGCTTTTACTACAATACATCGTATATTGTAGGCTCAAGAAAGAGAATACCAGTCGACCACTCTGTAGGAACCGAAACACAAATTATTCAAACACAAGTCCGCTCGAGAAGTAGGTCCTCCGGCGCGGTCTGTCCGCCGGCCCGCGCGTCTCCCTGCCAGGTGTAGGTTACGTAACATCACTGCAGACGTGGCGTGTGGCGCGGGCCGGCGGCGGCGCGCGGCGCTCGGGTGTGGTTTACGAGGAAAACGGTCGTTATCAATAAATATATTGCACAGAAAACTTCCAACAGACAAGTTCAAGGAGTTTGCTGAAGTTCTAATCGTAATTTATTCTTCTTTATATTAATTCTAATTATGACTATGAAAAACATTGTGATGAATAAAAATCAGTGAGCGTCTGGCCCATGGCAGACACGAGGCTTCGAAGCCAGCGTCGTGCGTATATGAAGACAGTGATAAATGTAGGAGCATACTTGGCCCACCCGTACAGCCTAAACCGTACAGTAGAATTTCAAAAAATTATTATAATTTATTTTTTTCCATTATAGTAAAATCTTCAGACTGATCGATGAACTTAAGGACATCTTGGCTCAGTTTAAGGCCAATCAATGTCTATATTAAAATTGCACCAGTGGATTATCTGAAACAATATCCCCACCCAAGGCTACTTTCATTACTCGCAAGGCTGGGTGTCTGGCGTGAAAAGATAAGCTTCGACGCGTCATGTACAAAATATATTCTTCTGAAAGTATTAAAAAGCGAATTTCAGCATTTCGTATTTTTCTAAAACCTTTTTAAGACAAAATGTTCAGCGCTATATTTGTCAAAACATCCACATTCCATAAAAATCAGGATGTGGCCTGCTGTATGGCATACGACATAATTTCCTTTAAAACATTCGAGAAAGAGGAAACTAATTTAAACCTAATGTACGGTCGTACTGGGACGTGGAACTACTACATCTGTTGTAACAAAGAGCATTACACGTATGGAAGGTTCGCATGAAGGGAACTACTCGTAGGTCTGTGCGGATCTCCTAAGATTACAGTCGTTTTAATAAATTACAAGTTTTAATTTATAATTTAGAAAAGTTTTAATAAAACTTACGTGTTGCTTTATTGTTATTAGTTTGTGTTTCGATCAGGAACGAGTGATCAGAAGTAGCAAGAAGTTCGTAACTAGCTTTGAATAGGACAGATACTATAGTGTACTTAAATCGTACTCTTTAATATATTACCTAACTGTAAGTTGAAAGTAAAAGATCTCGTTACTACCATCTGCTCGTTTACTATACTGGACATCGTAAACACTATAACATGTTAGTCAATAGACTTGGTTGTAACGGAAAGAACATGGAAAATTTTCAAACTTCGAACCCGGCACAAGACAACGTTGGCGCGGCCGAGGCTGCAATGATACCAGTAAGAATGCACGCACGAGTACATGTACGAGGCGACGGAAATAGAGCGCCGCACCTGAGCCACGGGCGAGCGGGACCGGGTCACCGCGTGCGGCGCCGCGCTCACTTGCAACAAACACCGTACGCCACCAACTACAACTTTAGTATTAATGGATGCTCGCAAACGAACGTGCTTTTGATTATTTTAGACACCTTTAAAACGGTCAGCGTCCGTTGGATTTTATTATTACTGTTAGTATATCACCACGCCTGGTGGTACCTTACATTACTGGCGAGAAGAGCGTGTACAATAATCGCCCTCGTCATACGCATATTATGTGTTGACACGTGATACGAGTTATAATATACGGGAAAACTCATAAGGATATTGTTATGTGGACTCTGGAATTATCACCATAAAGTTCCAGAAACGTCGCTTGTATAACATTTACTTATATTGTATGAATGTATTTGGGAAAAACATTCATACTGCATTTAAATATACATACAAACATACTTAGGTACATAACGCCAGGTCTCTTGCAGAATGGACAGGGAGCACCGAGTGCCAAATATCTTTGGTATAAGTACCTTAGAGACCTGCCGCGCTTCTTCTAGGTCGCGCTGAGGTCCCCATCAGCTTACTTGAACAAGATACGTGAGTCCCGCGGCACCTGCATGCCTCAACATTCGCATTGTACATCCGCTTCGTCATTCTTTCACCAGCCATTCCATGAACATGTAATTAAGAACACTCGTCACTAGGCGGCTGCGTTATCGAACGTTATCTATCACCCAGTTCCCTTTTTAACAGCGCGACCACGACCCGTTTGCTCCCGAGCCGTTCACGAACCAAGTTACATTTACATAACTGCCTTACATTGTTGTTGTTCGTTAATGTTCCTAAAGTTAGGACACATGTACTTATATATAGGTTTACCGAATGTTCCTCCGTGCTCACGTACCGTACATATTGCAGCCTTCGTTAAATATTAAGTCGCCTACGAGCGTCTCGCTCATTGACCACACTGAAGTGAACAACGCATTTTATAATATAAAGATAATGACATCAAAAAAACCAACGAAATTAGAAAATTTCACAAATTTAATGTATTGAGGTCGCAACCAATATGAGCATCACACGGCCGTAAATTCACTGAAAACGTTCGATTTCAGGTCAACCGTACATTGACCATAACTAAAATGTATTTATTTTTAACATCGCACCCCGCACTCGAAGCCGTAATCATGCTATTCATTGATAAGTAATTTCCAAACACCACGATAGAATTTTATTAATCAGTAATTATTTTGTTTTAAACTTTTTATCACATTAATGTAAGTTACTTTTTGTTTCATTTAATATTGGTAGAACATTTACCGGTTCAGAAGCAAGGATAGCAATAAATATAAAAGAAACTAAAATAAAACAGTCTTGATCTATCCTATTAACTTTTGAAGGTCAACAACTGGTAATAATAAACTTTAAACTATGTAATGTAAAACCGCTTTGAACAGTTGTGATTTCTTGAGATCGCACTGCTTATTCCATATCCCACTATCTTCAAAGTACATATATTATAATAAAGGGGCATTATTTATTTATTATACACCAAGACTTATTCTCCCTACAGCGTGCATTCGAAATCGTGTTCCATTATGTGTCTCTTACGTCACATATGTTTACGACGTGTATATTCATTGATTTCCCGACGTACACTTTCAGCGTAAACATCGAGTCACTAACAGATCGACACCTTCGCAAATGCGGCTATCTACCAGCGGTATATCGAGTCCGTGTCGTCATCTTCCGCACCATAACACGCGGCGGGCCGAGCGCCTCCGCGCGCGACGAATATCACGGCTCGGGCGGCGGGTGGAGACGCGAGTAATGCAACCACTCTCGTAACCACCGAACGATCACTGACCTCGCCCGACTCTCCCGAGTAGGAACGGCTAAGACGCTAAAACTTGTTTCGAAGCGAATTCCGATATCACATTTGATATTGGTTTAGGTCAATTTAGATGGATGCAACTGATTGCCTGTTATCACAGTAATTCTATTCTATGTATGTAAGCCTATATAAGTCTAGATTATTCTATTCATGAGGTAACTGTTTAACTTTCCAATTGTAGCTATCAACACTATGAACGCAATTGTCTTTTCACGAACTGCACACTTACATGCAACTGCATCAATATGGTTTATGTTTTACAAATGGTTCAATATATTTATACATTGTTTAGTGGTCGGTGTAGCGAGTGTATGTAAAATAGTTTCCAATTATTTCCATATCAATAAGACCTATTGTTATGATCTGACGAGAATTTGGAAAATATTTATAATATGCGCTTCAACTATGGATCCTGCAAAGGGTAGAGCTGGACAGTGGCATCTTTATTACTTGCACCTTGTTCCCACAACCTGTATAATTTCTTATCCGTTTATCATTATCACAAATCTCTTACAAATTGTGAAATTCCATATCGACATAGGTGGTATTATACACGTGATTTTTAAAGAATAGGTACTTTGTTAAGAAGTATACCTTGCCATCAATAAATAAACTTGCCATGAAATGGTTAAAAATACTTTTAAATGGGCTGAAGTCTTTATAAGTAATTGTACCTATACCTAATAATCTTGATAATCTTCAAATTACAGCGTCTTATCTCCCTCCATGAGCTCCTTTAAGGACTCATTATCTTGTGCGTAGGCCTCCTTGTATTATCCTCGTTGTATTTACAACCCTGTTTGTCATTACAAAAAGCCTTGCAGTTGCAAAACCGAGTTAATCATCCGAGGGGGCGAAACTAAAACGTCACTAATAGTACGCATGCACGCCGGTAAACTAACGCTGAAAATAACCATAACGTTTCGAAAACGCTATTCATACCGTGCCGAACGCCGGCCGACGGTCCGGCCGAGCGAGGGGGGCCCACGAAACGCTACCTCACGATCCTCTACACAATGTACAGAATGGAACAGACAGGCGGAACATCTTATAGAAGCAACGCAACTCAATTTGCCTCTTGAGAGAACGGTTCATTAACAAGAATTTATAACATACATGCATGTAGCCTACGTACAAACATTACCGAATATAGGTTTGTTGTTCATTGCATGTGGGGGACCAATCAATTCGGTCAACGGACAGTCTATCTATGTCGGTTGAGGATACGAGGTCACGGGTTAGTTGGAAGACGCTTTATCGACCACCATTATTGACGATACTTATCGTCAGTCGTCGCTTTCAGCCGGTCCGATGTACGACACGTGACCTTGCCTTGCCTCGTGCCCCGTGGGTGGTATAATTTAGGAAAGAAAATAAAATAGATACTTTTGATGTCGGGTTACTTTTATTTTGATTCGCTGTTGGTTTAGCGGTTAGTGCTAAGTGGGTTCAATTCCCACCCACAAGGAATATTTGTATGATGTGCACGACTAGTTCTGTATTATTATTAGATACTTACGTATGTACTATTATGTCCGTATTACTATTTAGTTCATCAGCTGTCTTGTAGCCGCAGCACTGAGCAACCCGATTTGAGATCTGACAGATGGCGCGCGTTGCCACAAGATATTATTATTATTTTTACAATAGGCCTTGCGCCCTATGTGTGCGACTGTTGTATATAACATTAAAAACCAAATAGATTCAGTTGATCAAACTTCTATATAATTTAATGGTAGTAACAAGACATGTATTTAACAGATATCATTTATCTTAACATAATTATTCAGGCTGCTATTAAGGCCAACATATAGATAAAAACGAGGATTAATAACATGCGCCCAACGATAGACGGCGAGGTGCAGAGGTTCGCAACGCTGGAGGCCGACACCGACAACCGTGCAAGGTTAGCGAGGAAACGATGTAGAAACCTATGAATGTTGCGTTCGAAAATGAATAAATTTAGGTTATCGGAATCCAAGCTACTCGCGTGGGTGGACGAGAACGGGCGCGATGCATGGTGGCGATAAAAGCAGCTTCAATAAGTGGCCGGAACAGCGTACGGGTATGAAGAGTGATGAAGGAGCATTTTACGTTGTAAGTATAGAGAGGTATTTATCGTTCGCTACACTTGATCTACCCCACGAGCGCTCTGGTGAGATGTTATAGTAACAATAAAAGGAGCCAACGTATTAATTCGGCTTTG
>DWEI01002847.1:0-13639 GCA_018245875.1 Mysoria ambigua | reverse complement strand
TCTGACTCCTCCATCAGCCACTAAGTCGACTATTTGATCAAGGTAGGTGAGGTGGCCTCAGACTCAGGTAAGACTTTCTCACATGAGCCAAAATTGGCAGACAAGTTTAAAATTCACTCACTAAATAATACTTAACTCATGAGCTAAAACCCCTCAGCGTTAGCTTCTGTGTATCAAACTATTGAGGACCGGCTGATGAGCTGTATGTGTTTATAATTAATTTAGGTTAATAGTAAATCTAATGGTTAACTTCATAAAATAAGTTATTATAATATATTTTTTTTAATTTATACATCAGAATTAGAAAATAAGTAATAGAATAAAATTATAATATATAGTAATAGAATAATATTAAAATAAGTTATTATAATATTTTTTTTTTAATTTATACATCAGAATTAGAAAGTAAGTAATAGAATAAAATTAAATACATCATCACTATTATACCGCACACGAATTAATTCATATTATAAAAACGTTTTGTATCAAAAAAGCAATAGAAGAAAATCCTTAACAAATTGATGATTGCTGCTTTTGTTTTTAAATATTATGGACACTACTCGTTTTTTTCTTCGACATTGATCAAGGAAAAACATACAAGATACACCAATCGTGTATTTCTAAATTTGCAGCTGACATTTAAATTTCTCAATTTTTATTTTCAATGTGATCTCTTAATAAATATACCTTGTTTCCATGTAATAGTTGTCCAAGCGCTCGTAATTCGGCTATCTCTGCGAATTAGGAAATATTTTTTTATATAAATAAATATCTTAGGACATCCCCACACACGGCCACCTGATCCCAAACTGTCGTATGCCACATTGCTCTACTATCGCTGACTGCTGGGAATGTAAATCTAAGTTTGATTCCATATTACCGGTTAGATCAAGTTCGGTTTTAACCGGTATACGCACAATTACACGGCCACTTATTATACACCATGACGTCACTGTGAGACGTCACAGGCTCGCGTTTGACTGCTATAGAACCTGATAGTGAGCGAAGATAATCTAGGGTGGGTAAACATTGTCATTATAACATATTCCCTGTACAGATTTTACCCGTTGTTGGTAAAATTTTTGTGGTGTCTACGTTTATATTACTTTTACAGGTTATATGTACTATATCAAAGCAAGATGGTGAAGGAGTTGCCATCGGCCACACCAATAGCCCTGCTCCTGGGCGTCGTGCTGTGGAGTCATTGCGGTGGTGAGCGATGAGCCGTAAACATCATGTCACTACGAGAGATATCGGCCGCGATGGACCGCCTGACGCTTGATTCACGTTGAACAAGCGCATCCTAAACAAGCCTGTCCTATAATGTGCACAGTAAACCCGATAATCGTACGGTAAGAACGACAGCTCGGTCGCTCGGTCTTTGGGAGGACGCCGATGAACGTTATTTTCTGGAGAGTTCCTAAGGAACATGACTTTAATTGTGATTTAATAAAATATGTACTCAATGTTACCGAATCGATTATCGAATGTTACAAAAACTCAACACACCATTATAGTAACTTTTAGAATGCGGTCTGAGCATCAACATTAAATGTGTTTGCGTGTTTAATATAAAAACTGCAGTCGCCAAATTGCAGCACATGAAACAGATAAGACATCCAACATTTCTTGTGGGAATGTCTTCAACATCAGAATAAAAGATATACTTTGATGGAGAGCATACAAAACTTGTTGGATGTTGGCGCTGTTCGGCGCATCCTTGCAGAGCCAGCCTCTGAACTGGCCAAACATGTACACACGCTCATCAATGCATCACTTCGAACCAGAAACGAAATAAATACTATTTATAGTTAGGTAGTATATAATTAATTGTATGAAGGTAGTTCAATGTAATGTGTAGTATTAGACGCAAGGAACAATGGAGTTGGCATAACAGCAGTATTAAAACCCCTAAGCAAATATTAAATTTAAAAAAAACTTCCACCTGTCAGTTTAACAAAGAGGCCACCTGTTTCTGCCCGCAGGTGTGTACTTACCCAATCTATCGGAGGCGTGTTACCATTGCTTGTGCCACGCCGCCACCCGCTGCGACTTATCATACGGGTGCGCTGAAGGTACTTACTCGTAATTACGAATATCGGAGCACATCATTGGCCGGCAGTATGCTGCAGGGTACACTTGGGAGGGCATGAACGGAAACGCATGAATCAATTCGCCCTTTCAGCAGAATGCAACGACACGGCTACCGAAATGTTCCGGTTCTACTTTTTTAGTCTACATTATCAAAGAGAGGAACAGTTTTCCAGTGACTGTGATTCCGGCCACATAACTTAGGACTCTTCAAAGCGAGGGTGAACAGAGGTCCAGACCTAGGTTAACTTTGGGTCTTCTACATTGTCCGCGTCTATCGCAGTCTTACTCAACGTCTTGCAAATGTGTTCAACTTGTAGTATGAAACAGTTCAAGATATCGATCTTCCTTTTCTTTCTTGGACAAACTTGTATTAATAAGAAAATTGGTGCAGGGTACTGTGGACCATTCAGAATCTCCCGAGTGTACTGGGTGGACGCTGGGCAGGCCACTCTACCTGATGACGACGTTCAGAGAAAGCTTGGTATGATAAAGAAAAATAGAATAAAGATAAAATAAATAAATGAATTAATAAAAATACGATTACTTGTCAAAATTTCATAAAACTTTTCAATCATGGCCCAGCTCACATACATCTATTTACAATAAGTCTTACAAGCACTGCATTATAAAACGGGATTAAGAATAAACCCTCTTTAAGTATTACAATATTGACTACCTCTGGTACAGTGGTTGTAAGGGCGACTGCTGATCAAGAGCTCCCCGGATCAATTCCTTGGTCCAGCACTATTGGATTTTTTTTTTGAGATTTCCTATTAATGACTCGGAGTCTGTATATATGCCCGGTGTATGACAATAGACCTTATCTTATCCATAACGCGACATAAACGCAACTGGTGGAACGAGGTCGTGTACTAAACTCCTCTGCCTACATCTTCGAGTATTACAGTTGTGATGTTAGATACGTTACGTTACTTTGGTTTTTGTTAGCAATTTTTCATGTCCAATATCCATGTTGTATATTGCTGGAAGTAATTTTCTATTAAATGTTAGGAGCCGTTTTTAGGTTTTGCGCTAAGCAGAACCGACCAACAAAATAACGCTGAGAGATTTGTTGCAGCGTGGCAGGACTGCGCCAGAAACTACCAGTGCGCCGAACGAATCATCGAAGGATACTTAGAAAAATTTGGAAAGGTAATACCTAGCCTAGTAACCCTGGAGGCGAACTACCGTAATAATTTAATGATAATAATTACAAAAATGACGACTGTGGCCATTTAATAGAAAGATAATAATACAGTATTACAATTCCGAACATGAAATATTATGAGCAAAAGTGATCAGCTATCAAGAGAACATTCGTCTACTTTTCTGGTTGTACACAGGATGACTGGAGGTAAATGTTTTACCGAATCAGGAAAACATATCAGTAGCCACCTAAAAATAACGCTATGATTTCTAAAACGATCTCACTGCTCTTCGGAAGTTACAATTCTGTTTTGATCCAAAGCGATTTACTTAGTTTCATCTGCTACGTCACAACAAGATGAACAAAATATAACATGTTAGTAGTATCACTATTGAAACGCTTTCATTTACAAAAGTCAAATGTCTGCTAACCTCCACTCGGTCAGCGTGGCAGACTGTGGGTTCAACCGTTCTCATAATATGACCCGCGTCTACACGTTTAACAAATAATGGCATTCCCTTGCAAGGACTGCAACGGCGACGGCGTGACCGACTGCTTCGACTACATGATGGTGAACATCAACGGCGGCTACGGCTGCACGGCGCCGCTGAATCATTCGGACGACGGTCGCTTGGCGCTGCAGCGCTACGAAGAATGTAAAAATTCACTCTAAACACTATTAAATATATGAATCGTTTGACACCTTCGAGTCTCCTTTTATTCTCTCCTTCTTAACAGGTCTATCTTCATTTAAAAATAATATTGACTTATATAGGTTATTAATATAAAATCGGTAAGCCCTAGTCAAAGAACTGCCCTTTATATCTACGTTTCACTTGGTAGAGTTACGTCCCTTGAAGAAATAGGGGTTAACCCTTTTTTATTTACGAGGAGTGGTGTGGGGGGGAGGGTTCAAAGGCTACTCGACTTTTTGGGAAAGTCTTGGTAGGATAATGTGCGACTGTTACCTGCCTGTTATGCCTCATCCCATACCTCTCGATTCTCATTACAATATGCGACCACACATACCATCGTCCTTCCCAGCATTGCTGGCTGAAGCGATTCGACCTCCCACTGTGGCCTTCTTCTAGTCGCCTATTACGTTAGGCAGAAGATACCGTCGCTCGTATTCTAGGCCCACGCGATAAAGACAAAGCTCCAGCCTTCTGGCATATGACACCAAATCGTAATTCCGAGCCACTAGGTACTAGAAATTTTAAGAAGTAATTTCAAGGATTGCTAAAAAAATGCCGAGTGTCAAACTCACACGTCTCCTTGTGAGTCTATTAAGGAACTTTAATTTGCCATTTCTATATGCCACCATATCACGCTTACGGGAATCAGAAAAGTTAAAAACACGTCTTCTCAACTATATAAAACATATGTTAAACCCAATAACAATAAATATTTTGTATGCGATTAGTTAGCATTTGTCATCTTTTTATTAATAGCAAACCCGGATTCTTAGCCACGGCTTGGCTTTACAGTCCATTGTAGGCAAAGATCGTTGTACAATAAGAACAAGAATAACATCCTCACAAACATTTAAAGCGAAAACTCACGGCCTATAAAATTAAGTTATTCAGAGTGTTGCATAATATATCCCACTTGCTAACAACATTACACCGGGAATTATGTTAAAAAACTTTTCACTCTGCACGCCTTAATTAGATTGAAGACCACGCAAATACATAACCGAGACACCCGACACCGACTCTCCACGGTTAACGAGATAAGTTAACGAACCAACAACCCCAAACCCACCCTTACAATATACTTTAATAATACCATACATTACTGACTACGCAAGACCGTTACATTATCATATACCTCCAAAACTAGCTATGTATAGCAAATTTGTATAGAACACGCAATGTTTAGCGACGTTGTAGCTTATGGTACTAGTCATCAATGCAAGTATGTGACGAATGAATATTCAGAGCAGGACGTGATGAAATGTATGTCTTCGCAATCGAGAACGGCCGGAGCGCGATTCCAGCTGCTGTTTCGTGAATTTCGTGATGCTTTGTTCATTGTCTCCTTCGCTACTAGCATACCGTTACAGAAATGATGTGAAAAAAGCGGGTCGGGTGCTCATTTTCAGGCAGTTTGCAGATTCAATTGAAATATTTAACAATTCGTGTGAATAGCATTGCTCTTCTCTTGGCATTCTCTATAAGCTATATAAAATAAATTAATAAGTGACCGGAAATTAAGATTCAATTAAATCAGTTTGGAAAATCACTATCACTTTGTTGAGGCCTCCAAAGTTGTCAGTTCACCTCTAATTAGCGGCCGTTAAGCATGGAAGGCCTTTCGGGAGTTCATTAAAAATGAAAAGATGAAAGAATAATAAAATTGATATATAAAACGAATAAAAATGATGCATGAAACGAAAAGTGGGAACATTTGAATATGGTGACCAAGGCACGTTCCCCAAGGTTCACTGTATGCCTTAGTCACTCTACTTAACTCGCACTGCAATCTCGTTACAACTTCTTTTGTATCAAAGATTTACGCTCTTTCTATAGCGTTTCCTCAACCAGCATGCCCAGCGTGGGGATTGTAGACATAACCACTCAGGGGCGGCCTATTTCCAGGCAGTAGCTTGCAATAGGCTGAAGATGATGATTAGCTGATAGCGTTCAGTCTATAGCAAATTCTAGTTTCCCTTTAGTCTAAATCTCTAAAACAAAACGCCAAGACCCGTCTAAGAAACCTTGCGAAACTGTTTTAAAAGTTGCACACCAAAAATACGATCAAGATAACCCGTGGAAATCGTCGCATCTCCGGTATATTGAAAGCATCAAAACGACTTGAGCCATTTAAAAATGTCTCAAAAATATATCAACACCCAGCAAAACATGTACGTTATACACTGTTTAAATATGTAACTGTATTTACAGCGGCGATTCAATGACGAACTTCAAATTTTGTAAACTGTATGAATAAGTGTTTTATCCAAAATTTCACGTAAATCTAGAACTGAGTAGAACTTAAAACGAAGTAGTTTAAAAAAACTGTTTACATAATGATCAATATAACGAGAGATACAAAGCGAATGAATCGCATGAATGACGACAAATTGGAAAGCAATGAATGACAAAATTCTGACATTAAGAAATGTCAGATTTTACTATCCACACGATGAAATATTTTGTATATAAAGTAATGGCATTATATTGTAAAGTTATTTATTACACAAGTCCAAAATGTATATAAATCATTGATCACCAAAAGTCAACTGTTCCAAAAGCCAATAAAATAGTAGTACACGATAAATTGACTAAATGACCGATGGGCGCTGCGAGCGCGCCACTCGCCCATGGATCACCGTGTCAGTCGGCAGGGGCGGGTTGAATAGACTGCGAAATGAGGATCGTGAGCAAAGTGCTCAAACATCGCCGCCGTAACGCCCGCCACCGTTGCACATCGCGGCCACTGTGAAGAGACTTTCTGTGATACGCGTGTGCGTGGCGGCGTGTGTGTGAACACGTTGTGTATCTGCTGTCTGTGATTCGCAGAAATACTTTTATACGAGACTGTTTTTTAAAGGATGGTTTTCAACTTATATTTTGTATTATAGTTTCAGTCGCACTCCATTACTGGACAATCTTCTGTCGACCTGCTTTGCGCGTTGCCTTCAGTTCGTCCTGCCCGGCGTCCGCTCGCTGCAAGCTGGTGTGTGGTACAATAATAAAAAAATAAAGACACAGGCACCTCAGATACTCTTTAAGTTGATTAGTTGAAGTTGATGTGTTCTGGAGTGGAGACCACAATGTAGTAAATGTACCGTGGAAAGCCGTCCAGCTAGGTGGAGGCAGCTGGCTAGAATGATCGTATCAATTATTGTCGAGTTCCAATTACCCTGAAACCGCAAAATCAGCGGTGACAGAGGACTGTTCGATGTTCCGTACTCGGTAACTTAGTTCTGTTAGAAATGGAACACATTTGAATTTGGAGACACGATTTTATCAGATGTTATCAGAATCAAATGTTGGAGAGAAGTTTCAATATCATAGAAATAACCAGTAGGCAATGAAATTTTCAATGTGAGAGCAATGATTGTCTAATGATTTAGATTGTTAGCTTTCCACTCCGATGCCATAAATTCGAGTATCGGTACGCACCTCGATTGGTAAAAAGTTTTTGATATGTTAATAATATATTATTCAGTTTTTATTAGTTTTTTCAGTTGCGCCAATTCCGTCAGAGACTGTGTTTGCACTTAATTTGATTGCGTCTGCTGGAGCCTCCTCTGCGGTCTTCTCACCGGTCACTGAGGCACTGTAGTGTTCCAGCAATAAGTGATTAGCAGCGCAAACACGCCAGTGATCCTCAAAGTTTGTGAACTTCTTTTTTTAAATCAGCATAAGCATTCAATATTTTTCCTGGGTATATTTATTCATTTATTGGTTGCGTTGCTACTTTTATTTATTTATTTTATTTAACCGGTGAATCGTGGGAATGTTCTGCATTCCTCTGCCTACCCCTTCGGGGATTACAGGCGTGAAGTTACGATATTTTATTTAAAAGTATGCTATACATTACATATACTACCTCGTTGGTCGTGCTCGTTGTAAGCACGACTGCCGATCGACAAGTCCTGGGTTCAAATCCCGGGCTTACACGTATTCCCGGAAATATATGTTAAATGTAAACACGCATCTTGGAAACGTAGTTGACTAAGGCCAATCACTTATAGTATCTGCTTCACACCTGCCGCCAAGGTACCAGTTCTTTTGGAAAAATCCAGCAATCGTGAATCCAGCAAAACAGACTGATGATGATAATCATGTAAGAGACTGGTGCCTGTCGTTAAAGGGTTTCCCAGAAACAGGAGAATCATTATTTTTTTATTTATTCACATATCTCTTTATGTTTGTATTCCATCAAAAATCAATTGGAATTCCGGGAACTAATTTCGAATCGGTTTAATGGACCGGGAATTATGCGACCCCTGAGCCAGATTGAGAACGTAGCGTCCAACTCCTCAGGGGCCGCTGCGGGCCTTCAATAAACTCGAGACAGGCGCTTTTGTTTAACATCAATAGCCTCCATCTACCAGGACAGTAGGGGCGTAATCTTATAGCATGTCCAATTACTGTGTACCATTTCTGGATATTTTCGGTCAACCCGTATTTAGCCAGCGTGGCTGACTGTGGCTTTGAATTTTCACATTCTGAGAGCTTTGCGATCTAAGAGAGATGCGAAGTCGGACTGAAAATTACCAAATCAATTTTCACCAAGCACAAAAAATGAGCACGAACAATTGTTCTGTGTCTAGTCAAAATGCTGGTTCTAAATAAGATGCTTAGGTGTGTTTTTTCTGTAAATATAAGAAGACACTATATGCTATATGCTCGCGGCTTCGCCCGCGTGGTATCAATGTATCACAAAGTTTTTCCAGCGTAAATACCAACCTCGTGGGCATTCTAGGATGAAATGTAGCTTATATGTTGCCCCACAGAGAAAAGAAAAGAATCTAATACCTAGACAAAAAGATGAGCAGGCGAGCTAGGGGTGACGGCCGAGGGGTTTCAGTGGTTTTTACGTGAAATCCATTCTTACAAATTTTCGCGTTTACAATATTAATAGGACGGATGATTTCAAACCTTCAGAACGACACTATACCTCGACCCCAATACAAACGTGATAGCAGATGATTCCGGGATAAATTAATTCCGCACAATGTCCACATCGGCTGGTCCGCAGTTGCCGCCGAACCAGCTCTGCGGTTGCTCTGGTGACGTTACGGAATTTGAATATCGCGCTACCATTGTCCCGTTAAGGCTGATTTGGACTCGATCCGAATAGCAACGAATTTGTTAATGGATATAACATAACGAAAGTGTAGACAGAGGAAAGTAGTATGTACACCCGGTCGGCATTCCGTCCCAGGCAGTATTGACTTTTTCTAATTTATGCAATGGCAATAGACTCAGTACATATTGCATATTGGAACGTACGGCGAAACGTGAGAGTATATTAAAATCCTTTGCGTACCTCTTAGTAGATTATAGGCGTGAAATATCTTTTTTTTAACTTTTAAATTCATTTTGTTTTTCTCAACGTAACTTCAGCAGCACTGTTCGAGAAGGCTACAACTTTTTCAAGGTTTCATGAAAGTGAAAAACAACTTAATTGGTGGTAGTAACGCAACGGAACCTTTCAGTATCCGACGCCCGGCAAAACAGAAACCACCTGTCACATAAATTAGCGGCCGTGACAGTCCGGGAATGGGCAGAATTGTGAGAAAAATGAAAAAAAAAACAAACTGGAACACCGGACTAGGCAGCATTGTTTACCACTAAATTTATAACATGTTTATTTCCATCATTCTTTAAGGTTAATCTGAATGGTATGGTTGTTTTAGTTAATATGTCAAACTTGATTCAAAATTAGTGAGACTGAAAAGTGCTTAGGTATATCAACAAAAAAATAAATACAGTTTAAATTTCGAACACGTGCTCGTAAATATTCAGCCACAAGACTTTCACTCATACAAAATTAATAATTAATTTTGTGTATTAAACTTATGAATTATATATCCTAATAGTACTCTGAGGCATGTCCAACAGATTATATTTAATAAGTAGTGTTAATAATATACTTTGAGCTTCACCATGACCGTCGTATCTTGCCATCCACGCTCTTTTCCTCTATGACGTTTGTTCTCATCAAGTGTATAATAATAATGTAATGATATCTATAGGATAACCTTTTAATATTCTATAAGTATCACTTAATACATTTTATGGAATATTGTGCTCTAGTAACATTTCAATATCAATAATAGCAGAAATATTGAGCGAATAGTGAATAGTCCGTCACAGGCAGTTCGGCGGATATGAAAAATAAATATAAATGTTTATCGATACAGTTTATAATAATAATAAGTGTTTATAGTTATAATAATAACAATTATAATATAATGTAACAATAATCTGAATGAAGTGACAGGTAAATTCTGGTGCTTCTAAGAAACGGCAACAACTATGAAACTATAAAAAGCGTTCTCGTTCATGAGCTGTTTTATGAGCTTTTTCATTCAGTCATAAACACGTACACGCATAAATAACATAGTTGAACGAACCCTTCATTTCACAGCTCACCTCACCACTCAGTTTTGACGTCGAGAAATGTTGCCACAATTTATATTTCGCCATATTATCTATTTGAATCCAATTGCTTTGTACACAATATTGTACGGCTAAGCTGCTCAAATTTATAGTTAAATAGTTATTAAAACTATTCTGAGAGTACTTGGCGTTATAAAATTATAATAATAATAATAACACCCTCGCTCTTCGCTGTGCATAGTGTAGAATTATGATTGTATGAATATTTGTATTCATACAAATAGACATTTGATGATATCTACAACAAAACTGCACATCTAGAACATTTCCCTTTTCCATACATTTACATAATCAATTTATTTGTATGGTTCTCGCGAGACCACAGAGGCCTGGAGATACCTGTGGTAGGGAAAAGGTTTTTTAAATAAGCTTCCACAGAGCGACGTACAGATAACTGGTGAAACGTGAGACTGTATCACCCTCCCATACCTACCTCTTCAACGATTAGAGCCGTGATGTTACATTACTTTTTAGTATGAATGAATATTGGTAGATTAGAGTTTTACAGTATTGTACCGTCTTCAATATAATATCGAATAATACACACCTCGAAAGAGATCTCTCCTTTATAGCTGACCTGCGACTGTGACCATTATAAGGTAACCAGCTTGGCTGTATGCCAAGTGAAATATAAATAAAAGCTTAAACATCATTTCGAAATAAACAAATCATTGAATCAACTTTAAAGTACCAAAATATAACAATCAACTTAAAAGTATCAAAATATTACTCCAATATAAGATTGCTTAAATATTTTGACCACATAGCCACCTCAGCGAAAGATATGAAATCATGGCTACGGATATAAAAAGGCCGACTCCCGGTTATCAGACAAACGGCACCTGCAGGACTCATCGCACAAATAAGCATGCAGCATGTAGGGTCACCATTGTATAATCAATAAGCAGGACATATTAAAAGATTATGTAAATAGGTTTTTGTTAAATATATTTACAGTACGCTAAAGTACAAATGTGTACGCACTAAGATTTATTCATTCGGTAATCATTGATTTTATAATTGATGTGCTTTTCGATTTTTTTAATAATTAATTATTAAATTCTTACAGATTACTCTTATACTTATTACTTATTTACACATCAGTTTATTAATAAGAGGACGTTTAATTAAGAAAATACAGAAGCTATAGGATCCGCACGGATCTTACCATCGACCATCGAAATTTTAAAATACCATTATTCCTACCTCTCTAACTGCCTCGCTGGTCAAATATTTTCAAATCACGACAGCCAATTGAGAGTTCCACTGTGAAGCTGGTAGTACACAAATAAGAAATTTTCACATGCCATACGAACAATCGAAATCTCTGAGCAACGTCAGCCATCTTGAAAACATAATTCCTTAAAGTTAAAACTATGCGCCATTACTCGAGAATGAAAAACGCGGGAAGGAAAACAGAAATGTAAATGACTTAATTATCATGTTTTAAGGATTAGATTTACTAAGGAGCCTTATTTGCTCAAAAAACGCATGCGTCATCGCATGCACACCCCACAGCCGCGCGCGGGATTAAACGTAGTCATTGCGGGACGTGGCGTCGTGGAATCGTGTCACGCGTGACAGCCAAGTGACGCGCACCTGTCATAGGTAGCATGTTGGCGGGAAAAAAAAGTGTGTAATTCTTAACAGTAGCAAGAGGTTGTAATGAAAGACAGTTCATGGATTTTTATATTATGTCTAAATTCGAAGGCACGAGGCTATGATTTATTACATTTTTTGCACATATTGCAGTAAATGTGATTTCATTAAACTGGTAATATTTAGAGTATACGAAAATATATATATTTCGAAATTTAAACTGCCTCGTCCGATGATCGACACGGCTGCTGGTACTGAGGTCCTCGATTCGAATACCAGGTCGGGCACTATTAGACTCTTCTAACTCAAAATCTATCTTTGATGTTATCCTATTCCATAGCGGGACGTAAACGTAACTAATCTTTTTATGTTACATTTCACCTGTAAATTGGATGTTAAATGTTTGGTTTGTGAATCTATGAGTTATACATACACATACCCTACCCGTCTAACCAGGACACTGCGAGTCCTTGTCACAGACAAACCAGTCACAACATCACGCCAGTAATCCCTGAAGAAGTAGACAGAGGAGTGTGGTACATGCTCACATCACACCAGTCGCGTTTACCTCCCGTCATGGTATATGACCGGAGCCTATTGCCATACTCTGAGCAGAAAAACAAACATGTGAGACTCAAAGATGAATAAATATCAGGCATATTGTTTATTATTTCGTTTTGTTCTTAGTTTTTTATTGTTTCAATAGTTATTGATTACGTGTGTGCGACTAAAGTTATTTTGTATCATTGTTATGTGTTCTTGTCAGCTTTTCAATACGTTTGTCATCGATAAGAAAAAATCTTTATATTCTTTATATTCGAGGACAAGAAGAAATATGAACACTAATATGTGTCGTATTTCCAAATAGAATACTGCGAAATTTTCTGTTAAATATGTTCGTACTTGGTTATTGTCGATACAACAATTAAAAAAAAACTGCACTGCCCGGGAATCGAACCCGGATCGCAAGAATGGGAATCTTGCATGATACCATTACACCAGCAGTGCCTGTTTGAAAGATGTTAAATAAGTCAGCAGTAAATCTTAAACAGATTTAATACATTTTAGTTTCTTCTAACTTAATTTAATTTATATAAAATTTTCGAATTTAGATCTTTTAGTAGTGGCTGTGAGTCTCGATAAGTGCCCGATGCACGGTAATAGGCTCACCACGTAAACGTAACCGATGAAACGTAGGAGTGTTCTAAATTCCTCTACCTACCTTTTTGGGGATTACATGGGTGAAGTTACTTTCATTTATTTTATTTTTTTCTATTATGGATTCTTATTTTAATATATTTAAAATTCAACCCAGAATTCACACCTGATTATAAAGTTAAATTTATTTGCGTTGATTTTATTTACACTTGAAAATCAATTATGGAAGTCAAACATCACATCACATAAAATACATGATCACATAAAATCATTACACTAACGAAGTTTCTAGAATATCCTGACGTTTCACAACTCCTCTTAATAAAACACAAATATATTTGCCAAAAGTAGCTATGGAGACATCACTACTATGTATTCTTATAACATTAAGGTAAAATATGTGGCGGATTATTCGCCACATCAAGGAACGATTCGCGCTTGACATATGTCATTCGAATTTGACATATGCTTCTTGGCGCCCTTTTTCGACGGAGCGGAC